>LR750474.1:295072-410072 GCA_902729485.2 Mus minutoides | reverse complement strand
GTGTTCCACCTAACAAACTTGGAGATCCCAGTTCAATAAATGCTGTGGGGTCCCCCCCCGTAGTAGAATTTCTGGGTGTATGTGTGTGTTCGTGTTTGTGCAGGTGCTTATGTGTGCACTGCCTATGCAAGTGTGTCGTCTGCACATGCGCACATGTGTGTAGCCCAGAGGCTAATGCCAGGCCTCACAAAACCTCCACTTTATTTTTTGAGACAGGGTCTCTCTGTGGAACCGGGAGCTTCATTAGGCCAGGCAGGCTAGCCAGCAAGCTCTGGGGATCCACCCAGCTCTGCTTGCAGGCAATGGGATTGGCTCCCATTTTTAAAAATCTATGTTGGGCTGGTGAGATAGCTCAGTGGGCAAGAGCACTGACTTGTGGTGCTGGGGATCATTCTCAGGCCCTTTTGTCCTCGCATCTGCCCACGTCCATCCACATACTGAGGACTGAAGTGAGAGTTTACTCCAAACACCTGGGGAATAACAATGAAACGAATTTGCATTATAGTGTGCATCCAGTTCTGGCTTAAGCCCAGAGAGAAACTGGATTTGGACAGAAATACTTTGCAGCTAACATAGATTTTTTTTTTCTTTTTAGAGATAGTATCTCATGTGACCTAGACTGACCTTAAACTTGATATGGAGCAGAGAGGTTGGCCTTGATCTCCATATTCTCCTGCAATCCCCTCCCAAGCACTGGGACTCTAGGTGTATGCAGTCCTGGCATCTGTTTTTGACTTTTTTGAGACAGCCTTGCTATTTAGCCCAGGTTAGCAGCTGCTGCTGTTCCTCCTTCTTTCTCCCTGCCCCCTTCTCCTCTTCCTCCTCTTTTTTAAATAGAGTTTCATGTATTCTAGGCTGGCCTTAACCTAGCTTTAATTGCCCATAACCAAAGCAATCTCTCTTTTTTTTTAAGATTTATTGATTGATTTTATGTATATGAGTACACTGTAGCTGTACAGATGGTTGTGAGCCTTCATGTGGTTGTTGGAGATTGAATTTAGGACCTCTGCTCACTCCAGTCAACCCGCTTGTTCAGTCCCTGCTTGCTCCAGCCCAAAGGTTTATTTATTATTATAAATAAGTACCCCGTTGCTGTCTTCAGACACACCAGATAAGGGCATCAGATCTCATTATGGATGGTTGTGAACCACCATGTATGTGGTTGCTGGGATTTGAACTCAAAACCTTCAGAAGAGCAGTCAGTGCTCTTGCCCACTGAGCTATCTCACCAGCCCAACATAGATTTTTAAGCTAGAAGATTCCACACTTGGACTTCTCCATAAATCTCTTTTAGATCCCAGCCTCAAGTTATACTTTGAGCAATTAAACATGGTTTACAGAAACTGCAAACTTGGCCATTTTGGACAAACGGGAGACTGATGTAGCAAAGATAGTTCCCAGTTATTTTGCAATAGATCATGTTGTTTGTAGGTCATTGTTAAGCAGAGTCATCCTGCCTGGCAGGACTGCACTTCTTTTGATATGGAAACAGATCCTAGTGGACAGTCTTGGTGAACATAACCTAACAAAAACATACCCTTTGTAGCCCTAAGTACACTAGAATACAGCTCTATGTTTCTTATCTTTCTGTAGTTCTTTTTTTTAAAGATCTATTTATTTATTATATGTAAGTACACCGTAGCTGTCTTCAGGCACTCCAGAAGAGGGCATCAGATCTATTACAGAATGTTGTGAGCCACATGTGGTTGCTGGGATTTGAACTCAGGACCTTTGGAAGAGCAGTCAGTGTTTTTAACTGCTGAGCCAGCTCTTCAGCCCCTTTCTGTAGTTCTTAAGAAGTCTGTTTAGTTCACTGTCTTCCAGTCATATTGGAATTGGGGCTCTTTAGCTAAATTCTACTTTTGTGTAATGACATATCCTAAGTTCTTTATATGTTCAGCTTATTGTTTCCAGCCTGTCTGTCATCACAACCTCCTGAGCTCCCATTGTTCTCGGGATGCAGGAGGAACACACTCTTTCTGCCAGTGGTCAGTATGTGTGACAGATGTCCCAGTAACTGAGTGGTCAGATCTCACCGTGCCACCAGTTATGCGTCATACTTTGGCCACTAGTGGCCACAGGCCTGACGTGTCTGCTACCATGGTTGATGGCAAACATTCCATGATGGAAGGCAAAAGGGACAGCAAAAGCTGAAAGCTCTTTTCTTCTTCTTCTTCTTTTTAAAAACTTTGTGTGTTTTGCCAGCATGTATATCTGTATGAGGGTGTTGGGATCCCCTGGAACTGGAGTCACAGACAGTTGTAACTGAGCTGCCATGTGGCCGCTAGGAATCGAACCTGGAACCTGCAGAAGAGCAGTCAGTGCAACTGAGCAATCTCTCCAGGTTGGTTTGTTTGTTTTCGAGGCAGGGTTTCTCTGTGTAGCCCTGGCTGTTCTGGAACTCACTTTGTAGACCAGGCCTGTGTCAAACTCAGAAATGCACCCGCCTCTGCCTCCCAAGTGCTGGGATTAAAGGCGTGCACCAACCACCGCCTGGCTCAATCTCTCCAGTTTTAAGAAACTCTTTCAAAAGCTGCAGAACAGGGTGATTTAACTGTCCAGCCCAGTAACTATAAGATAATGATGATGGTTTCTTTTGTAAGTTTGAGGTTTGCATTTTTTTTTGGTAATTCATATTCACTGTATTATACACATTTTGTGTAAATATTTTACACAGATGTTTATCAACAACAGATATTTTTGTTTTGTTTTGTTTTGTTTTGTTTTGTTTTGAGACAGGGTTTCTCTGTATAGCTCTGGCTGTCCTGGAACTCATGCTATAGACCAGGCTGGCCTTGAACTCAGAAATCTGCCTGCCTCTGCCCCCCAAGTGTCTACAACAGATTTAAACCTTGCCTAAAAGGCTGGTCCCTGGGCATGCTGGCCCTCTGACAGTGAATGTGAGAGCCCAGAGCTCTTTCTGCTTCTCTACTATCCTTCAGATGGCATTCTAGTCCAATACGTCCTCTGTTACCTGCTCCCTCCAATGTCTGAGCTCTCTAATACACACAAAATTAGCCGGGCAGTGGTGGCGCACACCTTTAATCCCAGCACTTGGGAGGCAAAGGCAGGTGGATTTCTGAGTTCGAGGTTAGCCTGGTCTACCAGTTCCAGAGTTCCAGGACAGCCAGAGCTATACAGAAAAACCCCGTTTCGAAAAACAAACAAAAAACAAGAACAAAAAAATTAACTCATATACACCTAGGTTCACATAATTCCTGCTCTTATTCTATGTACTTGGTGGGCCCTGCTTATGTGACGCTGAGTCGCTGGGTCATGGAATTATCCTTTACTCTCAGTTACTGCCGTGGAAACAAGTGAGTGTCCTAAAAGTAGGTGACTGACAGGTGGAGAAGCATTAGGATCACTCTCCCTGTGGCTTCCGGGGTGGGGTGGGAGTGGGGGACCCTGGTGGTTACATGCCTTCAGGGATGAGGTCCCTGGGTGTCACCCAGTTTTCTTAAGGAAACTGAGGCATAGGAACCTGGGGGATGCATAATCAATCGGCATCTTCCATCTTTCGTTTTGTTGGGGGTGCTAGGGATGGAACTCTGGTCTTCGCGCATGCTAAGCAAGCACTCTGCCACTGAGCCACATGCCTTGCATTCTGGGTCTCTCTGGTCAGCCCAGGCTTGCCATCCTCCCCACATCTGAATAAAGGCAAAAGGATCCCGTTCCACGCACTGTGTTCTCTGCTCTTGAACTCAACATAATCGCGACCTCCTGGTCCCTTGCAACCACCTCCTTCTCATCAATGTGCCCAGTGTTTTTGTTCTCTGGGTGGTCCATGCTTTGGAGATCCATTCAACTCCCCTGCCAAGCAGCCCTGGAGCCTCACAGCATTGGGCTCACTTTCCCAGAGGTCTAAGTGCTCTTCCACCAGCGTCTAGGATACCCGCCACACCCTGATCTCGCCAACTTCCCATCCACTCTTGCATCCAACAGCTTCGCTCCTGAGAGACCCTGGCTCTGAATCCCCAGTACTCAGCACCCCCTTGTACCCTGAGTCGTGCACAATCCAGGGGCTGGCAGAGCTGCCTCCCCACCTCAACCTCCACCCGGCGCGTGCAGCACCGACTAGGGGAAACCAAGCGAACAGGTGGGACTGGCTGCAGACCCCGCCCATTGGCGCAGGCGCAAGGAAGGAGCATCACGGCTGCCGGTTCCCAAGCCAACGGATCAACAGGTCCAGCTCCAAGGAAAGAATCGGTGGACCCCTAGAGCCAGCGCCTGCCTCTCGCCATGTGTGCTGCCGAGGTGGACCGTCATGTAGCCCAGAGATACCTGATCAAGCGGAGGCTTGGGAAGGGGGTGAGCGCGGGGACGTCCCGTCATATGAGGGGGCACTGCAGTCACTTGCGGGTCTGGTCAGCTCTCTCAAAGTCTAGTTTTTCTGACACTGGACGCTGACTCCTGGGCTCGTGTCCTGCCTCCTTCGAAGCTCCTGTCCCCCTGTTTTCATAAAGAAACTAGGTGGCACTTGCCCTGAAAGGCAGGCTCAGGAAGGTCTGAGTGGGTTCATAGGATCAGAGCAGGAATTGTGAGCATGGGTGTATTCGTGATTGTAACTGGGCATATGGGGTTATATGTGTGAATGTGTGTGATTGTGCGTGCGTTTTCTGTGTATCACGGAGAGGAGCAAGCAGACAGCAGTCGCAAAGGCCCTGAAGCAAAGGCCCGTTGGCTGTTGGAGACACTACATTTTTATGCACGGAGCCAGGAGGAGTTGAGAGAGCGACAGCGGTTGGTTCCCATTGTGTAGAAGGGACCTGGGGAACCTTCAAAACTCTGACTTTAATTGGTGAGCTGTAGCACTAGTTAATACTTTACAAAGCTAGTCCTGTTTACTCTGGTGACGCTCCGTGGTGGTAATGGGTAGGAGTGGCCTAGAGAGTAGAGAGCCAACCTCTAAGTGAGGCTTGGGCTGGTGTACGGCATAGATAGGAGGAAGGAGAATGTGTGGGGTATCTGGAGGGGTTAAAGGTCATTCCAGAGATAGATGGTCCTGCCCAGCAGTCTTCACGTCCACATAGGGACCTCTCTAGCTCTCGTCCCCTTGCCCGCTCCGCAGTGTGATGCAGTTAGTTCTTGGCTCTGTTACTCCAGACCTGTCGCACTCTGACCCCTCCCAGTATCCAGAGCTGGATGGGACTGGCTGGAATATAGATGCATGTGGAGTAGAGTGCCCATGTTCAGCAAGCTGACCCATGTGTTCCCCAGGCCTATGGCATTGTGTGGAAGGCTATGGACCGGAGGACCGGCGAGGTCGTGGCCATCAAGAAAATCTTTGATGCCTTTAGGGACCAGATGGATGCTCAGGTAATGGAGCAGGGAGGAAGTATGGGGAGTGTGGGGTGGGGTGGGGTGGGGTGGGGTGGGAAGGCCCGTCACAGCAGGATTCCTGGCGTTTCTGGGTCAGCCTGGCTGGGCATTTCTGTCTCTTACAGAGGACCTTCCGTGAAATTATGCTTCTCAAGGTTAGTGACCCAGGCCACCTTGCCACAACGTCCCCTTCCCTGGGTGTAGGTCCCCACAGACAGGGGAGGGGCTGGCCCCAGTGGCCCAGAACATAGCCCTGGTTTCCCCTGCAGCAACAGTCTGTCTTCCTAGGAGTTTGGGGGCCATCCCAACATCATCCGCCTGCTCGATGTAATCCCAGCGAAGAATGACAGGGATATTTACCTGGTGTTTGAGTCCATGGGTGAGTGAGGCCTTGGCCAGACCCCAGCCTTTACTTGAGTGGCCTGGCTCCCTCCTTATGATCCCCTTCTGGCCTGGCCCCTGCTGTATCTGTCACTCTTATCTGTCCCCTGAACCTGAGCACCAAGCTGGTGACCACTGACTTCAAAGCCTGAAACATGAGCCCCTTGTCCCCTTACCTGCCTGCATTTACTGCCTGGCAGTGACACCCCCCCCCCCACATCCCTCCTGCACAGAATCCTTGCTTTACCCTCATTTGCCTTTCTCCCCCTGCCCTGCTCCACGGACATACCAAGAACAATGTGAAATGGGAGGAGAGCAATTCCACAGACAATTATGGCTCTGTTGACAGTGAAGGCAGATGCTGGGCAGCATGGCAGAGAGAGCACAGGATGGGCTGAGGGCTGGTGCAGGCTCAAAGTGGTACAGACCCGCACTCTTCACCCTCCAGACTGACCTGCGTCTCCTTCCCCGGCTCCTGCCCCTTCCCAGACACCGACCTGAATGCAGTCATCCAGAAGGGCAAACTACTGAAGGACATCCACAAACGGTGCATCTTTTACCAGCTCCTGAGAGCCACCAAGTTTATCCATTCAGGGCGTGTCATCCACCGGGATCAGAAGGTTGGCTCCACCTTGTGCCCACAGGTCCCTGGCTTCCCTGAGAATCTGGCCCACGGGGGTCTCAAGCCCATCCCTCTTTCCAGCCAGCCAATGTTCTATTGGATTCTGCTTGCCGGGTGAAACTCTGTGACTTTGGTCTGGCACGCTCCCTCTGTGACCTCCCTGAGGGGCCTGGGGGTCAGGCCCTGACAGAGTATGTGGCCACACGCTGGTACCGAGCTCCAGAGGTGCTTCTGTCTTCCCGATGGTAACTGCTGGATGCCCAACCTACCTTCTCCCTTCAGGTCCCCATGTCCTGGTCCTGTTTGGGCCCACCTGAGTACCCCGCTGCCCTATCCCTGCACTCCTGTTCTGCCTCTGCCCTGTGCTCCCTGCCCTTGCACATACCCCTTTCTGCCTCAGGTATACCCCTGGCGTGGACATGTGGAGCCTGGGCTGCATATTGGGAGAGATGCTTCGAGGGCAGCCACTGTTTCCGGGGACATCTACTTTCCACCAGCTGGAGCTGATCCTGGAGACCATCCCATTGCCTTCCATGGAGGGTGAGCAGGTCCCAACCTCAGCAGCCTGTCCCGAGAAGCATAGGATAAAGAGTCAGAGGGCACAGCCCCTGACAAGCCCCAATGTTATGTGTGGAAGAGAGTCCTTTGCCTCAAGAAGACTGAAAGGGTCCTATGGATTGAAGGGCTCAGACAGCAGCTGCTGGGGGCGGCTGGTGCAGAGAGGCAGAATTGGCCGAGGGACAGAGAAAGTTAAACAGTAACAGGAAGGGGCTGATTGTGCACAGATGGCCAGCAGAACAGGAGTGAGGTGTCTGTGCTGGCTGCTGAGAGCACCCATTAAGGAGAGGGGCATGGCAAGAGAGAGACACCTTCAAGCCCCAACAAGGGCACCTCTGTTCTCTCAGCAAAGTCCCGGTTTGGGGGTAGAAGCAAAGGGAGGTGTGCCCCCCCCTGCCATCATCCTCTGAGCATGTTGGCAGTGTGTGGTTTCCAGGTAAGGCACAACTATGGGCACCCATCAGCTCAGACAGGGCAGACAGTAGCTTTCAGGGGTCTGTGCCCTTCTAGACCACAGACTTTGCACAGAAGCGATGGCTGACCTTCTACCAAACCTGCCTGCTTATACCTGCTTCCTCCACCCACCCACCCACCCGCAGAGCTCCAGGACCTTGGCTCAGACTACAGTGCTTTAATTCTGCAGAATCTTGGGTCCAGGTGAGTGGAACGCTTAGGTGTGGGGAGGGCTGGCAGGTGGCAGGAGGGTACCTCCACCTTGCAATTGGCCCAGGAGCCAGTTTGTGTCAGTGCAGAGCTCTGTGCTTAGCCCTAGCCTCTTAAAGCTTAGTTATGAAGGGGGGAGGGGAGTTGGAGCAAAATCTAGGAGATAGAAAAGGAAAAGAGAAAACTAAGAAAAAAACTAAGACCCACCCCCACCCTAAAATGAGGACGCCCCAGCCTTAGAAAAGGGAGGAGCGTCTCACTGCGTTGGGAGGGAGCGGGTGAAGAGGTGACCACCTCGGAAAAAGGACTTACACAAGGAGAAAAGCAGAGGTCACACCACAGACAGAAGGTTCCGAGCGGGTGGGGCCCTAGAGAGGAGACGACAGGCGGCTGCCCGCAGGCCACGGCAGACGCTGGACGCCCTCCTGCCGCCAGACACCCCCCCAGAAGCCCTGGACCTCCTCAAGCGACTCTTGGCGTTTGCTCCGGACAAGCGGCTTAGTGCAGAGCAGGCGCTGCAACACCCCTACGTGCAGAGGTAAGACTCAAAGGGGGCGGACCACGGAGTGAACGAAAGGCAGGGCTGGAAGCCCGAGTGCCTTGCTCTCTCTCCTGCTACTTGGGTCCCCTTCGCGCCATCCTTTTTTTTTTTTTTTTTTTCTGGTCCTGCAGATTCCATTGCCCCGACCGCGAGTGGGCACGGGGGTCCGACGTGCGGCTCCCGGTGCACGAAGGAGACCAGCTCTCTGCACCAGAGTATCGCAAACGCCTGTACCAGGTGCTGGAGCTGTGGACTCCCATCGTCCGCTTTCCACGGACACCCTCGACCCCAGTATGGTCCCCGGACACTGCAGCGACCCCAGTATTGTCCGGCCTCCTCTGAGCGCCCCTCCCATCCCGCAGATTATCCTGGAGCGGAGGGGGAACAGCCGCAGCCCTAGAGAGGAAGGCCTGGGGGTTGTGGCCTCGCAGGCTGAGCTCAGGGCTTCCCCGGCCCGGACGCAATCGCTCAAGCCGGGAGTTCTCCCCCAGGTCCCTGAGGGGACGTCAGCGCGAAAACGCGGACCCAAACCTCCGCGTAGCCCTGGTCACGATCCTGAGCATGTGGGTGAGCTTTGCCTGTCTCCCACGCACCCCTGGCCCCTTCTGTGTAGGGCCACCAACGTGTGCAGCAGCGGGGACCTAACTCCTGGGGTTGCTTTTACGACCCCACAGAAGTTCGCAGGCGGAGCTCAGACCCCCTGTTCCAACTTCCGCCGCCAGGCAGGGGGGAAAGGCCCCCAGGGGCCACAGGGCAGCCACCCTCGGCACCCTCAGGGGTAAGTCGAGACTGGGTGGGCACGGAAGAGCCTCTTGCGGTCCCTTTCCATGACCCTGTGGTGCACCCCTTCCAGGTGAAGACTCAAGTGAGAGCTATGGCGCCCTCCCTGACTTCACAGGCAGCGGCTCAGGCGGCCAATCAGGCTCTGATCCGCAGTGATCCGGCCCGGGGCGGTGGGCCGAGGGCGGTCGGCGCGCGACGGGTGAGCCCGGCCCTTCCCAGCTCCCTCCAGTGCGGTTCGTACCCCCCAGAGCCCTGCTCCACTCTTCCCCCTCCTGAACAAGACCCTCGCCTGCGTGCAGGTCCCTTCCCGCCTGCCCCGGGAGGCCCCGGAACCCCGACCTGGCCGAAGGATGTTTGGCATCTCGGTCTCGCAGGGGGCCCAGGGCGCAGCCAGAGCTGCGCTTGGCGGCTACTCCCAGGCCTACGGGACCGTGTGCCGCTCCGCGCTGGGCCGCCTGCCCCTGCTTCCCGGACCGCGTGCGTGAGCCGCCCACCCACCTCCTTGCGGCAACCTGGCGCTGTCCCCCAGACCCCAGTGCATCTTCTCCCTCCTCTGCCTCCGTGCCTTCGAGTTCCGGGAGGATTCTGTGAGCCTCTCTCCCCTAAGGGAGAGTAGATGGAGGTTTCCACTCCACCCCCAATACATTCTTCCAATAAAGTTTTATCTTTCCTAGCCCAGATAAGCCATCTTTCACCCACTACCATCCGAGGATTCCCCTTCTAGGTCCTTTTGACGCCCACTCTCCTGAGTGCTCCACATTTGAATCCTGCTCTTAGCACAAAGTTGAATGGCCATGTCTGCTCTCTCAGAGGCTTCTGCCCCCTCAGCCTAGTCCTGTGGGGACAAGGATCATGGATCCATTCCCCACCCAGGTGCAAGTCACCAATGACTGACTGAAATCTGAGTCATAAAGAAAAGGGTCTTGGCCCAAAGGTTCTTGCTACCTTTTGTGAGTGCAGACTGTGTGCCCTATCACACACACACACACACACACACACACACACACACACACACACACACAGTGACTTACTCCTGGCCTGTCTCCAGGTCTTGGTAAAAAAAAGAGGATGGGAAGACATCTAGAAGATCTTGTGGTGTTCAGACCAGACT
Organism: Mus minutoides; assembly: GCA_902729485.2. Classification (NCBI taxonomy): domain Eukaryota; kingdom Metazoa; phylum Chordata; class Mammalia; order Rodentia; family Muridae; genus Mus; species Mus minutoides. The sequence continues at coordinate 400,091 of LR750474.1, read as the reverse complement.
TGTCTAGGAGCCCAAGTACTCCACACAGCCTCTGAAGATGGGCTGAAGTAGACCACAGGAAAGCCATTTTTCTCCCACCACCTGGCTGGGGGAACTGTCTAAAGCTGGTGGTCACTGTAGGGCAGATGGCAAAAGGGTCAAGGCATGGGTAGGGCAAGCTGGGCAGAGTTGATGCCCTCATAGCCGTGGTAACTGTGAAATGAGACAGATTTCAGGAATTAAACAACTAGTATAGGAGAGGGTGGGGTAGGATTCCAACATGGCAGGGAGCCTGTCAGAACTGGAGCCAAAAGGTTTGTCTCCTGTGGTGGCTAACTGCCAGCGGGGTCAGTTTCAAGAGTCTGAGGCATAGTTCCAAGTTGCTGACAGAAGGAACAAAGAAGTCTGTGAGGGCAAATGCCAGAAACCGGTGTGCCTGCAAAGCCAGAGCTGCCTATCGGGGCAGGAAGGGTTCAGGCTCCGAAGATAATGGTTGAGAAGGGTCTCTTGGCTTTGGAGACTGGAGACCCAGATGAGTGTGGATGGCCCAAAGAGCCAGGGGTTTGTATGGGGTTTGGCAGGTAAGGGGGAGGTGTTTGTATGGGCACAGAGGCACACGACTCATGGTTTTCCAAAAAGGAAACTAGGAAAGCCACACAGGGTTAAAAACTGGCCCACATTGGATAGTACACCTATTTATGTACATGCTGGCCTTTTTTTTTTCCTTTTATTTTCGCATAGGATCTTGATGTGTAGCCCTGCACCCAGGTGGTCTGTAGCTTGCGGTTCCCGGCTGCCCCAGAACGTAAAGACCAGCTCACTTCTGCCTCCCATACTGGGCTATGTTGGAGTTTGTGTGTTGTGTTTATCATTAATGTCAGAACGTGGGGCACTGTGCTTCAGGAAATGTCCTTCTCAGAAAGGTGTGAAGGGCACAGTCAGCGGGCTCAGAGGGCTCCAGAAAAGGCACAGTCAGGGGGCTCAGAGGGACCCAGGAAGGACTGCCGGCCTCCACTTTTCCATTGCAAAGCTCAACAGGTCTGAGCATGAGCAGTGACGCACAGGACACCAGACCACCACGTGCCCTAAGATGAGCCAAGCAGTGAGCATGTCAAGGCTAGGAAGCACCCGGCTCACCTAGTTCCCAGGGGACCATGTGCACCTGGCCAGGAACTTGGGGATTTTTGAGTGAAATGTTACAGTGCAAATTGGGTCATTGCCCAAGTTCCAGTACCCTCCCTTCTCCAGGTGCTGGAGTCAGAAATACTTATAGTGGCTTTGTTCTCATGTCTTTGCCTCCTTGGGATTCCATAGACACAGGTATAAACTATTTGGAAATAGTAGACAGCAGACACATATTTCTCAGTGCCTGTGTGTGTGTGTGTGTGTGTGTGTAGGGGCTCTCCATGTGTTTGGTGTCATTCCAGATCCTTAGTGGTAAGAAAAAAGTAACCAGGGACAGTCTGCCTTTTGCTGAGGGCACACTATATACAGCCTCTGTCCAGACTTTTGGCTTAGGAATTTACTGAGGCTTGGGGTCACAGAAAGTCTGTCCAGATTCCTTTATTGTACTGCAAAGCCCAGTGCTCCCCAATCTTGGCTCCTCTTCAAGTGCTACCCAGAAACTTGCTGGAGAGGGCAGGCATGGCCTGAGGGGGGGGGGGGGGGAGAAGGAGCCCTAGGTGTTTGGCAACACTTTCCAACAGTCTGTCCTAGCCAGCATCCCTCTCTTCCCTTACATTGCTTGAAGCCAACTCTGCCATCCGTACAGTAAGAGGGCAGATGCCAAGAAAGTGCTATGAGGCAGTAAGGAGTCAGAGTGGGACGCAGGCAAGGTGTGTTCCGGAGAAAGATGGATGAGAGGATGGGAGGAGGCTGTCACCAGAAGGAGAGGACCTGGAGCTGTGAGACGGAAACCCTGAGATAAAAGACCTTAAGAGGGAACTGAGGCACAAAGTGTTAGAGCTCTTGAAAAACTGGAGCAGAAAGCAGAGAGATGGATCCCTGAGGTGAAATAATGACCCAAAGTAGACCTGAGCCCAGGAGATGGCAGAGGTGGAGGCAGAGGCGGGTAGGTGATGAGGAAAGGCACCAGGTGGAGGGGCTGAGCCCCTCGTGGAAAAGTCAACAGTGAGAGGCAGTGCGGCTGCCAGGCGAATTCAAGTGGAGCTCAGTTCAGGAGGTTGTCAGCCAGGTCCCAAACTGCTTTGACACCAACCTGGCAGCCACCACTCCAGATGGGTATTGTAGGTTCAGTATGGCAGTGATGCAGAGTCCTGGCCCCCGGGACCAGAAGATCATTTTTTGCTTTTGAATGTGCCCAGGATCTTGGGGACAAATTTGCCCATTTTACTGTCCCTCGTGTCCTCATCTGCCAAGTTGTCTCCTGCCCCACTACTGCCAGCTTCGTCCTTTTTGCAGAAGACTTCGAAGCGACTGTAGACACGCTTCTCTTTGCGCATGCTCTCCATGCGGCGAAGGAGCCGGTCACGCTCCTCTGCATTGCCTGGCAGGGTGCGGCTGAGCCGGCCTTGTGTCCCTAGGCTGTCTGAGCGGAAGATGGCTGAACATTTGTCCTTGTCAGACATGTCTGGGGCCAAGTCTCCTGCAGTTGTTGGGCGACCTACGTCAGGACTGCTATGGGCTGGACCTGGAGCAGGGACCCCGCGGTGCTTCTGGCCGTGGGCACTGATTTGCTCCAGAATGGCCTTCGTGTCATCTCTCAGATTGCTGCTGTACAGAGCATTGGCTGTAGCTGAAGCTAGGCGGACCCTTGAGCCTCTCTCCTCTGCAGCAGCCTCTGTGCTGTCACCCCGACTCAGCGAGGGCCGCCGGGGGCTCTCGGGCTGCCCATTTTCCTGCGGAGTTGGGAAGCTGCCCTCATCCTCCCCACGCCGCTCATTCTTGGGGCTCAGCAGCTGCCTGAGGCGGAGAGAACCCTTTCGCAGGACTTCCATGGGGCCACTAGACACCTCCTCTGTAGGCCCAGTCTTCGAAGACTCCCCAGCGAAGGTGAGACTTCCTCTGCGCTCGGGCACAGGGGGTACTGGACTACCCCTGCGCTCAGGCACTGGGGGCACCGGGCTGCCCCTACGGTCTGGGTAGGTTGAAGTGGGACTCCCCTTCTGCTCCATCAATCCTGTGGTTGGGCTGCCCCTCCGATTGGGAAATCCAGACGTGGGGCTCCCCTTGCGCTCAGGGTAGGCTGGAGTAGGACTCCCCTTGCGCTCAGGGTAGGCTGGGGTAGGGCTCCCCTTGCGCTCAGGGTAAGCTGGGGTAGGGCTCCCCTTGCGCTCAGGGTAAGCTGGGGTAGGGCTCCCCTTGCGCTCAGGGTAAGCTGGGGTAGGACTCCCCTTGCGCTCAGGGTAAGCTGGGGTGGGGTTCCCTTTTGGCTCAGAATAAGGCAGCTGGTGTGTCCCAAGCCCTTCTGGCGGAGGGCTATTTCGACCTTGTGGAGACAAGGAGCGGCCCTGGGCAGCGAGGAAGCGTGATGGCAGGCGGTCTGTGCCGCCCAGGGTGTCGAGCAGTTGCGCAGCAGTAAGGGAAGCGGCTCCTGGGTGTCGCTCTGCCTCCTGGTGCAACTGCTGGGCAAAGGAATCGCGCAGGTCAAGCAAGCAACTCTCAAGGCTGCGGCGCTCAGTTCCCGCTCCTCCTGGTGCTACCACCTCCTCCCGCCAGGCCTGGGACACTACAGCCTTGCTGTGGCTGGAGGAAGTGACGGCACCCCCTGCACCGCCAGGGTCCCGGGCAGGGCCCTTGTATTTCTCCAGGAGCTCTGCCACTTTGGCCGAGGCGCTGGAACGCACAGCTTCTCCGCTGGGACCCAGAGTTTCACTGACTGTTTGTTCTTTGTGCATCAGCTGTACTTTTTCAGTGGAGGCTGCTGCGGTCCCAACAGCACCCTCAGCCTGGGACGCAAAGATGAGTGATGAGCGCAACCTGGAGCTGCGCTGGATGAGCGGGTTCAAGCGAGAGCGGAAGGAGTCCTGCTTAGCCAGGCTTGTCTCTTCTGGGCCCTCTCGCTCCGAGCTGTCACCACCACCGCTTCCTGAGCCCGGCTTTGGTCCCTTAGCTGGGAAGGCTGCAGGAGTGCGGAAGGCGGAGGGGAGCAGGTCCCGGCCTCCGGGAGCCAGCACCTCGTCTTCACAAGCCTCAGCCTCCATGGGTAGACCCTCCTCCCCACCATCACCGTGGCAGCCGCTCAGGTAGGAGGCAAGGCGCCAGTGACGCAGCCCGGCCCGGCCCTCGGGTCCGCCCCTGCGCTCAGGCTCTGCCTCCGGAGCGTTGTCCAGGCCTTGCCTCAAGGTTGCTTGGCATGGAAAACGCTGGCCCAGATTGGGACGAGAGGTTCCACTGGGCTCTAGACCACGGGGGCTGGGTCCAAAGGCGGGATCCGAGCCGTGGCGTACCTCCCGAGATGCGCTGGATGGCACGTATTCCAGCCGTTGGTGCACATCAGCACCGAGTTCTGGGAAGCGGTGGCCAGCACCTAATGCGAAGTCATCAGGGTCCCCAAAGCCAGGTCGGCCTGCACGAAGCTTCTCAAAGAGGCCCTGTGGACGCGCAGGAGCAAACTGTGGGTCCCACTGGTAATGCTGCTGGTAGAGTTGGTCCCGTTGGAAGTGGCTGGTCTGGAAACGGAAGTCATCACCATGACTGAGGAATGTTTGTCGCGACACCTGCCGTGCCGCTGCAAAGTTCTCCACTGCTCCAGCTCCATCGGCTGCTGTGTAGCTGTGCCGCTTGAAGGCATCCATTTCCAGGTGCCTTGACTGGAAGAAGCCCCGGGGGCCCGCGAACTCTCCGAACGGCCCAGCCTCTGTTGGGCGCGCCAGTGGCCGGAGCCCTGTGTGAGGCTCCAAAGCACCCCCAGGCATTCGCTGCAGCTCCTCTCGGCGGAAAGCCGACAGGAAGTGGCGGTCAGGGTCTAGAAAAGAGGGGAAGCCTAGGCCTTCTTCTCTGGGCGGTGGGAACAGGAGGTGCGCCCGTTTAGGGAAAGAAAAAGGTGTTGGTGCTCCAACCCCGGGGACGCCCACCAGGGGCCCAGCCCCAGAGTATGGAGCAAGCGCATAGGCATCCATGCGGGCTAGCGCCCCGGCTGAGGGCACCAGTGGCTCCGACTGTGCGAAGAGGATGCGGAACTCTTCGTCGAAGCTGGAGACCAACTCTCCCTGGAACACATGAGCCAGGCTGCGGTGGATTTTCTCGAAGGACCACATGAAGCTGTGGACAGGATGACAGGAGTCAGGGGGAGGAAGTAGGGCCACAGAGGCTAAAGGCTCTAGGTGGATAATCAGGGATCTGAAAGGGCTAGTGGGCTGGGGCAAGGACAGCTTTATGGGAAGGAAGTGGGACCACGAAGGACTAGGTGGGAAGGGCCAGGGCTAAGGGGAACCCACTGGGCATACCTATAACTGCCGCTCATCACTACAGCACAGTCCACAAGCAAGAACTTCTCCTTCAGATGGCCCTTGAAAGACTTCCCAGTACGGCAGTAGTAAGTAGGACCTGCCACCGTGCGCACACGCAGGAACTGGAAGAGAGGGGAGTCAGGTCTTCACCAAAGATATTTTCCCTCCACTCCCCTGGCTTGGTCACTCACATCCACATGGTGCAGGTTGACGCGACACTTGTCGGCCATGTCTAGGAAGTGCTGGGCGTTCATTTCATCCAGCAGAATGTAGACTGGGACTCGCCTTGCAGCGGCCTCTAGCACCTCACTGAGCAGATCCACGTCCGTAAACATGTCCATCACCACAGCTACCACCTGGGAGGTGGGTATCAGGTCAGCGGGAAGGGAAGGGCCCGGCCATCCTGCCTATCTCTGGCCACATTTTTACCCACAAGCACGGTAAAAATGACCATTAGCCTGCCCCAGGAGAGACTGGCTATGAATTGGGGGGTGGGGGAGGGGAAGAGAAGGGACCCAGCAGAGGGTCACAAAAAATTGACACTTGGTAGCCCTTAAGGGAGCCTGAAGCAGAAGCAAGGGCTATACTTTTAGGGTGCTTTATTCAGAGGGGGATTATCTGCAGCTCCATGTGTTCAGACCCCAAGCCTTGTCAAGGTGCAGTTTGTCAACTTCCTGGAACAGGGGCAGAAGCTAGGCCTTTACCATCTGGCCTTGCTACCTCTCTTTAATATTCCTGGGTTTTGTGGGAGTGTTCCTGTTTCTTAATATGTGGACTGGTCTGTTACCATGTAGCCCAGGCTGGCCTCAACCTCCCTGAGTGCTAGGATTACCAGCATGAGCCAGTCTTTCTGGCTTAAACACTTGGTTTTGGTTTTTCAGTTTACCAGCTGCCTGGGGTGGGGTGCTCTCAGCTGGGCAAGGCCCTGAGCTTCTGGGTACTAGCCATAATACTAGACACTGGAATGTCTACAGAGCCCGCTACCCAAGGCCCAGGTGATAATGAGCAGACTCTATAGGGCAACCGTACTGCCAAGGTCTGGCTGGCCAGCCCTGGCATCCTAAGCACCAGGAATGCTTTTATATCTCCCACGCCCTCCTATTCACGCTTCAAAACCCAGCTGCCTTTCACCATCCTTCAGGCCCATGAGAATGCACCTGCTGGGCAGAGCGGATCATCCTCCGAGCTTCATCTTTGATGCTGGGGCTGTCAGGTGGCGGCGGCTGTACCAGTGTGGTGACCTCTGTGCCTTGGAAGCCAAACGTCAGGGGCCAGCCCAGGTCCAGCTCAGGCACAGCCTGGTCTGAGTTCACTGGCCAGTAGGTGCCCGAGGACCCGTCCATGTCCGCATCAGATGGGGTGCCTTCAGGGGGTTCCCGGGCCACATACTGTGGGGGCTGCAGGTGGCGGCTCACGTGCTCCAGCTCCTCAGGGCACAGGAAGTCAGGTGCCCCCTCAGATGCCAAGAAGCGGTTGTAGGCTTCTGGCCCACCCTCAGTCAATGCATCCACTGCTAGGCGGTAATATTCTTTGTAGTGAGGTGGTAGGTACCCAGGTGCCAGTGGGTTGTCCCCCTGCGAGCTGCTCTGGGAGCGACGGGCCATGTTGGGGCCAGGGGCCTGGAGGGGCAGGAAAATGCATTAACTAGGGGCAGTAGGACCCACTTACCTCACGCCACAAGTGGATGCACACGGTTGATGTGGCTGCTGGATCTGGGGTTTGGCTTATGCCCGGGAGCTTTTCTGAGCCCCAGTGACTCGAAAGCAGCATCACAGGCCATAGCATGCCCCTAGCTGGGAAGACAAGGGCCAGTGGTACTCAGCCCTTAATCCCCTTCCTGGGGCTGACACTTTGTTTCCATCAGTCTCAGGGACTGCCAGTGTTTGTCCCCATCCTAATACAGGTCAGAGGTCCCACCTCCCCTTACTTCAGAGTTAAGACATTCATGGCCCATTTACTCTGTGGCTCCCTTTTCCTATAAAAATAACTTTTGGGGGCTGGAGAGATGGTTAAGAGCACCGACTGCTCTTCCAAAGGTCCCGAGTTCAAATCCCAGCAACCACATGGTGGCTCACAACCATCCATAGTGAGATCTGATTCCCTCTTCTGGATTGTCTGAAGGCAGCTACAGTGTACTTACATATAATAAATAAATAAAATCTTTTTAAAAAATGTTTTGGTTAAGATACAAATGCAGCCCGGTTAAAGAGATTATTCCTTTTTTTTTTTTCCCCACTGCCTGAAGATCCCGGGCACTGTTCTGGCCTGTATCCTTCACTGCACAGAGCTGGGAGGGGTGGCAAGACATCATACCTGGCCCGAGGTGAGCACAGTGGAGTGTAGATTGACTCATCCAGGGATGATGGCCTTAAGCCCCACCCACACCTCTTTCCTCAGTCCACACCTGCATCTGCCCACAGTCCCTTCACTGATCTCCCTGCCCTGACGCCTCGACCTTCGACCTCTCTGAAAATCTACACCCCTGCTTCTGTCTCCCCTCAGCTAAAACCTCCCTGGGCTACAGTTCCTTGGGAACTCACATTTTCCTGTAGGGTCTCTCCTTTATAACCTCCCAGACTCACTCACCCATCCTGATGGCAACAGAGACACTACCAAGACCCCAGATCACCACCTTCTCCCTAATACACTAAGAATGAAGGAAGACTTTGCTACAAGCCTGGTCCCAAGCTCTCTGTCAGCGTCCCCCATCACAGGTGCCTCAGGATCACCGTACTCTAGTGGCTGGTGTATGTGTGTGTGTGTGTCTGTGTGTGTGCGCGCTCGCGTGAGAGAGCATGACCCCTGTTCCTTGGAAGCCAGATGTCCAGCCTGGTCTGAGTTCACTGGCAAGTATGTGCCCAAGAAACCGTTCATGTCCACATCAGGAGGTCCCTGGACCATGAATGTGAGTAGCAGAAGCTTGTGGTTGAAGAAGGCACTAGAAGTGACAAGCAAACACCTGGAAACCCGGTGGCCTCTGGCCTGGAAGTTGCCTTAGGGCAGGCTCACACCATTCCCCACTGCTCCACAGGTTTGAAATGGCTTGGGACTCTCGCCCTGCCTAGCACACAGGTTCCTGGATGGTAGTCCAAACTAGGGAAGTATTTCTGCCCAGGAGGAGGAGTGCCTTGAGGAGTGGGCCAGCGATGCTGACAGGATGGCAGCTCTGGTATTAGGGGACACTTGCTCAGTGATGTTGGGAGTCCGGCAGGACTCGGCTGTGTATGACCCAGGGAGCTACGTCTGCCACCCCTAGGGGCATGGTGTAACACATTAGCAAGTCCAAGTGTGACAGAGATTGGAGGTGGGAACACTCCTATGTCTACTGGCCCTAAGAAGAGTGCTCTGACTTCCCTCTGGGGCATTGCCTGACCTAAGGCCGTTGCTTTTGCTTCCTGTCTGCAATGTGAGGCGTGGCACACTGTTCTGGGGAGATAGAGGCAGGCCACCTGGGGTCAGATGCGGGCCTATCTGCTTGGACAGGTCTCAGACTGCAGCCAGCTCTCCCAGGCAGCATTCCCACACTACCTGGGGACCTTAACATGCTCACTCTAAGGGGACACTTCCTGGTATAAGACTGAGAACTGATACTGTCTAGCCCGTGGTGAGGAACCCTCAGAGATACATGGGTTGGGAAGTGGCCTTAGTCCTGAGTGGCCACTGTGGTACCTGACCTCACAGAAGTCACACACGACCTTAAATGCCCTTATAATCATTCACTGTTACACATCGCCCCTTGACTATAGACAGGGCGGTGACCACTCCTTACAGCAATGAATCCAACAGCCTGCTCACTGACATCTGCCTATCCAAGTGGGGCCCTGCTTAAGGAAGGAGCCTATCCCACCCAAACCAGTGACTCAGCAGGAATTTTTTGTTCCTGACCTCCTACCTGAAGCTAGCCCCAGGCCCTTCACCACAAGTAGCACAAGAAAATGACTCTTTCCTCTCCTGTCTGGCAGGAGGTAGTAGTGTTTCCTGGGTCGGAAGGGGGGATCCCATGGGGTTGGACCTTAGGCTACTACACAAAGAGGATAACAGGATGATTGTGATCAAGAAGGATTGGGGTTGTAGGGGACAAGAAGAACCTAGGAGGTGGTATTTGGTTCAAAGACCGGAAGTCGATGAATTATACAGCTTTCAGGTTAGGCACTGCAAGGCCCAAGGGTGTTACTGTACCCCAGGAAGTTAGCGGCTACCCAGGCCAGGTATCTTATCTACCAATCCAGTCCAGGGATCTGAGATCAGGAGTTAGGAGAGTCCAGTTTTCCCTGCCCTCCACACAAGGATCTAGCCCTAGACACCCCGGTTCATGGCGGCTTGGGGAGAGGCTCCGGGAAAGGTACAGGTCATGTCCTGACAATACTTAGGCCGCCAGAGCGAATCGCACTGTTCTGCCTCCTACTTGCCAGCGTGCCCCTGGGAAATCCCTCACCCAGTGTCCCGGAGCGCAGTCCCCCTGTCTCCCACCCAGTCCCAACGCACGCGCTCACTGCACCGCCCGGCCCAGGTCCAGAGACCATACCCAGGTGGCACAGCGGGGAGGCCGGAGCCTCCCGTCCCGTGCGCCTCGCCCCGCCGGGCCGTGCCCGGCGCGCTCCGGGGAGGGAACCCTACCTGGCCAGGTGAGCGGGGTTTCGGCACAGGGGCAGCAGGAGCCCACCGCCGCCCAGCGGCCTCGCGGTCCGGTCCGTCCGACAGCCACTCCCCGCCGCGGCCCGCCCGCCCGTTCGGCCTGATTCACGCGCCCGCCCCCGCCCCGCCCGCGCTCTGCCTCCTGCCTGCCCGGGCAGCACCTGGGCGGGGCGGCCCCACCCCGACGCGCCCGCATTCCTGCGCCCTCCGCGCCCCGGACCCCGGCCGTGATCCCGGGTCCCCAGTGTGGCTTCACTGGAGCCCCCAGCCCACACCCCAACCCCGACCCCTGAGCACTCTGGTGGAACCCCAGAGCTGCGCTCCGGACCCTGGCCAGAGCCGCTCCGGACTGCTAGAGCCTCTTCTTTCAGGGCACCGAAGCCCCTTGAACCCATTTGCAAACCGATCGCTCAAAGCCCCTACTGCCGACCCCTGACCCTCGCCCCGGAAGTTGGGGTGACTCGGAAGTTCCGGCTTAGTCGCTAGGAAACTGGCCAGCTCGACGCGAGGGGCGGAGCTTCTGGCCTCTGTTGCGAGAGGCAGGTGTGGCAGGTGAGGCAGGTGAGGTCTCAGACAGGGGGGGTCTGGGTACCCATCTCACTCAGGTGACCGCCCTACCGTTCGCAGACACACCTCTAGTTTCCCCAGTCCACTCCCCGCAGGCTCATCTTCGCACATGAGACCGACAACATAGGAACTCCACGGACCTCCCCACTCATATGCCCAACCATATAGGTTCCTGCACACACAGCCGTACCCATGGGACCCCTCAGGCACAAGGGAATCTTGGGTGATCCACCAGCAGAAGCCCCTCTGCCACACAGAATCCCGCAAACCAATCCTTCCCCCCAAGTCCCTATCTCACATGAGGATCACTCTTTAAACTGCTCCAACAGCGTCGGTCCTGGCACCCACTGATCCTTTCCTTGTGCAAACCAACTAAAGACACAAAGGTCCTGTCTTAACACATGCACATTAAAAGAGTCTGCACCCAAGATGCTGCAAGTACTGGATCCTCTACAGACAGGGAACCTCATATCAACCTCAACACATCGCCAGTACACCTAAGGACTCAGTTCCTCCTAGGTCCCTAATCTACCCAGCCCTCCCTCCATCCCACTCCTCTACATATGCCGTGCCCTGAACTCAGTCACATGTCCAAGCCAGCTGCCTACCTACCACTTCTCCTGTCCTAGATTCTCAATGTCTGCCACCTGCCTGAACATTGTTCGTAAGACAGCTTACCTTCAGTCACTTTCTGGTCCTACTTTTAGGATAACATTTCATTAACTCTATCCCCAAATGCACTCTGGCGCCCTGCAGCCCCAGCCTAGTGGGTACATAGGTGTATTATGGAGTCAGCGATTGCACTACCCAATTTCCTATCCATTGGCCCTGTGAGGGGTTCTAGGGCACTGGAAGACCCTACTAAAACAAGAGTGGAAAGAAAGTCCTTCCAAGGGAAGTGAATGGGGGGGGGTGCTGCCTTGTATACTAGGGAGAAGGGCATTGCTTCCAGAATCAGACAGCAGAGATTCTCAAGGCCAAGAAGGAAGAGGGTTTGCGGGTGGGGAGGGGCTGTGTTCAGCAGACTCACGTTGACAGTAGTTGAAAGCAAGCCTGCAGAACTCAGGCTGTTGAGCTTCTAGCCCAGTGATTTAGATGGTGTTAGAGCACAGCAGGACAGGCAGAGCCAGAATTGCAGAGGACGGGGGTACCAGCATAAAGGGAAGCATCCTCCTGCTAGATATCCTTCCTCGAGCTACTGGGCACATCCTTAGACAACCAGGGGCAGGGAGGTGGACCAAGAGGCTGGCTGGGGGACGTGCTGGAGGTCTATGCTCCTGCTACATGTTCATCCAGGGCCGGGGCAGAATGTCCACTGCCTTGTCCGCTGCCCTCCTGAATGTCCCATCCCTGGATTTTTCCTTCCCACCCCCAGGAGAATGAGCACTAAGAAGGGGCGCCCCAAAGCTGCAGCAGGGAAGGGGCAGGTGCCCCTTCCTGGGTCCAAGGTTCGAGCTACTGCTGGTGAGTGGCCCCTCTGACCTCCAGGGCACTACCCCAACACTGACCACGAGACCACTAGGCACACAGAAATCCTTTTCTCTCCAAGTGGTTTCCAAGAGATCTTTCAGTTGGGATGATAGATTTGTGAGCTCAAAGCTCAGATGTCCACTGCACCCCAAACCTCTAGAGCTGGAGAAGGGGTGTGGGTACAGTGCTTAGGAGGGTATGGTGTTAGGGTAAAGAGGAGATTGGAGAGGCAGATAGCTTAAAAACAATATCGAAGCAGGTCGTTGGTGGTGCACACTTTTAATCCCAGCTCTCAGGAGGCAGAGGCAGGTGGATCTCTGAGTTTGAGGCCAGCCTGGTCTACAGAGTGAGTTCCAGGACAGCCAGGACTACACAGAGAAACCCTGTCTGGAAACAATGACAACAGCAACCAAGCAATATTGAAAAAAAGCAGGCCTTGAATCCAAGTTGGGAATCTTCATGCTAAGTGGTTGTCTATTCACCATCCCACAATCCTGCCTTCCCCTTCAGACTGTCTGTCCATAAGCACCTCCAGGATGAAGGGTTACAGCTAGCCTGGGCTGGCTCCTACAAAGCATCAGAAAAAGGTCTCCCTCGCGCCCGAGCCTACCCTCCTGCAGCTTTTATCGCCCCTCTGCTCTGATTCCCATCCATTCTGCCACAGCTGTGAACATCTTCCCAGAATGTCTCTTGCACCCGAGCTTGCCTGGAGTCTGAGCCCGCTGTCTGTCAGGGGACCCACCCTAGACCCACACACAAGCCCCACATCTTAGATCCCCTGGGGCTGGCAGGCAGTGGTGACTCCATACTACACTGGGGTGAGATCCTAGTTGCCCAAAATAGCCCCAGCTGCGTCTGAGGCCAGTCTTCCTCCTGGAATGAGGATAATGGGTACCAGCATTGCGTTCTGCCTCTGTGATCTCAAGCCCTGGGCACCAAGCTGCAGTAAACATGGGGCAGGGTGGGTGGACCAGACAGAGAAGTTGTCCAGGATGCTTGGGGTGGGGACTGTTCCTTGGTTCTGATGTTGTCTATCAGCTGTGCACCTGCCCCCACACACACACCCTACTGCCCTGGACCGCTCCTGTAGCTACTTATCCCGGTCCCCTTACATCTCCATCCCCAAACAAGTTCCCTCCCTCAATGGCCTTGCCTACCAAGCATTGTGTGGTCTGGGCAGGCTTGGATCCTCTACTGTCCATCACCCGGGCAACATCCTATGTAGTGAGCACTAGACCCTCTTGGTGGACAGGCCCACAGACGTTGTACAGCCAACCTGGCCTCCCAACCTCACACACCTATAAGATGCTTGAGTGTCCGCTGTACCATCACTGCCCGAGCCCCTGCCCCATACCCCTCTAGGCCTTACCTGGCCTTGGGATGGAAGTGCCTCGAGGCCCTCACTCCGGAGCTGCTCCAGGGCCACAGCCAGCTGCAGCCCCTCCATGTGCACCCAGGCCTGCTCCTCCTGCAGCTGCTGCAGCCACAGCTGCTCCTCCTGCAGCTGCTGCAGCCACAGCTGCTCCTCCTGCCACAGCTGCATCTGCAGCTGGACCTGCCGCCTCCGGTCCTCCAGCAGCAGCTGCTCCTGGGCTAGGCACAGCTGGACTTCGTGGAGTCTCAGCAGTTCAGGGCCCAGGGCTGGCATGGGGGCCCCAGCTCCACAGCCCTCCATGTGCTCAGGGGCCAACACCAGCTCGGATCCCAAAGCAGTGTCCTGAACTGGCCTCCAGGCTGCCTGTAGCTGCTCTGGCCTGGTGGCCCTGGAGTGTCCCTGAGGAGCCGGCTGAGTGCTGGTCACGTGCTCTGTCGGGGCCACCCCCACCTGGTCCTGAGGGCCCCCTGTGTTGGGGGGCGGGGGCTCAGCCTCAGGGACCTGTTGCCCAGCTGCCCGCTGGGCCCTGCCCACCCTCTTGCCTCGGGGCTTTCGAGCTCGCCCTCGTTTCCCAGACATGGCCCTGAATCCAGTGCCTCTTTCTCCAGATGTCTGCTCCCCAGGGGCCTGGCTCATCAACTGGCCTGGTTGGGGAGCTCAGAGGACATCCCAGAGGCCACAGGAGGTTGCTTGCTCTCAGCCAGGTTCAGCCCTCTGCTCCGGCTGTCCCAAGTGGCTGTGCTGCCCCTTGGCTGATCTCCGCACCCCCGGCAGCAGAGCCCAGGGCCCTGGCTCTGCCTATAGGCCCCACAGGTCCCACTCTGTGGCACTGGGCCACACCAGAGAGTTTATAGAGACTTTGGCGGCACAGTGGCTCACCCTAGCCGAGGAGGCTGACTAACGCGCTGACACAGGGTGCGGGACTTTACAGGCCACAGACTTCACTGGCCAGACTGGGAGGGAAACTGAGAAACTGGGGGCGGCTCACAGTAGCTAAACTGCTGCTTGAGAACTTGCCTGGTCCTGCCTGGGCGTCCCACCCCCTCCCCTTTACTCCACCCTCGGTCTCTGGTCGCGGGAAACTCAAACTGGCCACAGAGCCAAGAGCTGCATCCCAAATGCACCAGCCAGCCCTAACTGCCCAGACCCTCACTGGCCATAGGTCATCCCAACCCAGCTGACTACTGGAGCCCCAGGCCTACCCGGATGAACCCCGCCAGGCAGGAGTTTGTCAGAGATGAAGGCCCACCCTAGGCCCAGCATGAAGCACTTGGGCCACACTGTGGACTGGTGAAGACACTGAGCCTTCCAAAGCCTAGATAAAGAACAGTCTAGCTTGGCTCTTGGGATGGGACGTGGGACCTAACTACTGTCATGATTGGGAGTCCAGCATCCCCTTTAAATTAAAGCAAGGCCTAAGGGACCCTCACATGGCCCACCTGTTAGTCCCAGGGGTGGAGCTGAGGGTCCAGGACCAACTCTCATCTGAGGCTTCCTTCCCAGGCCTCCTGTTGTGAGGAGTCGCTCCAGGTGACATCCTCCCCAGTGGCTCCCCAGCCTCAGCCCGCTGACTCACACCCACGCCCAGAGCCTCATCCCAGCCAACTCTGCTTCACTGGCCAGACTGGTTTGCCTGGCCCAGCCCTGCCCAGCACACACACACACACACACACACACACACACACACACACACCATCCACCCTGCCCTTGCCCAGAAACCTCAGGAGCTGACTGAGAGCACCTTTCTGGAGCAGAGTAGGAGAGAAACTTTGTTGAAGGACTTGGGAAATGGCAGGGGGATTGTTTGGGTGGGAGACAGCAGTCAGGACTATGAGGGGCATGCTTTTTAGGGGCTTCCACATGCCCAGGCCTGGAGTTTTTGGTTCCAGATACAGGTTGGTTCTTGATAGTAGCAGGTTAAAGGTGTATTTGCTGTTGGAAGATGAGGCTCATTAAAATTGCTGCATGTGCTGGCCTCATGAGTCCTTCCCTAATAGTCTGGGAACAAGCCTAGCTCATCTCCCATAAATGCCACCTGAAGTTGCAGGGCTAAGGAACAACTCCCATCCTTACACCTCTGCTACCTTTCCTTCAGGGAAGCCAAGAGAGAGTCGCCAGCTGCAAAGGAAGGCAAGTCATCCAAGCAAAGGGTCCCTCTCTGAGAACCTCCAGGCCCCTGCAGGTGAGAATCTGGGTGTCCTACATTTGCTGGGGGGAGGGGGGGCGGTGATAGTGGTGAGACTGGCAAGAAGGGGACTGCCCTGGGCCCAGATATGCATGGTATGCATGAGTGTACATATGCACATGTGTCTACGCACGAACATGCAAAAGCATGCATGCCTACATGTATACATGTGTGCATGCCCGTATAGTCTATGCAGCAGGCAGAAAATCCCCCCCCCCCCCATGTCTTGTTAGTCCCGGGCTCCAGTCTGCCTCCCAAAGGTGTCACTGAATCACCGGCTCCGAGCCTGTCGCCCTCTAGCGGTAGCAAAGTGATCCAGCCACAGCTGTGGCTGGGGAGTCCCACCATGGAGTCCAGAGTCCTGTGCCTGCTTCCTGGGCTCCAGTGCTTAAGGACAGGAGGGGACCAGATCTGGCCAGCCTGCTCCCTTCCTGCCTCCAGTCCCAGCTCTGTGTTTTCAAGACACAATTAGGTTAAGATCTCAGTGCCGGTGCCCCAACCCCATCTTCAGCTGCCCCTCTAACTACTCTTTGGGTGTCTTGAACCCAAGACATCTAGCCAAGCTCCTCCAGGCTCATCCCTCCATTCACAATGTTCCCAGTGACTGGTGCCTGGACCCACTTCAGCTGGTCCTGGTGTTCCATACTTTCCCCGCCTGGTTTCTGAGTCTAGTTAAGCTTCAGACGCCTGTTCTCATCGGCCACTCTGCCTTGCCTTGCTCTCTGCCTCTCCCTCCAAAGCTCTCTCTGTCTGTGAAACTCTATCCAGTACTGCACCTGTGTTGCTTGCGGACACCCGTGTCTCTTGGCGAACCTCCGCCCTTCCCATCCTCAGATGCTTGGATCAGGAGACCCAGCCTTATCCCGAGGACAGGATGCACGTGAGGTCTGTAGGTTGTTCTAATGTAGTTGTGTATGCCTAATTCATTGACCTGGTTTCTGCATAGCTCAGGGCCAGACAGTCCTGAGACTCATCAGAGATGGATGTGTGGGGATGCAGTCTCCAATCGAGACTCAGAGCCAGATGGGAGGAACCAGGATCCCCCAGATGGGAGGAGCCAGGATCCCCCAGAAGGACTAGTGCTGTTTCCCACATTG
Organism: Mus minutoides; assembly: GCA_902729485.2. Lineage (NCBI taxonomy): Eukaryota > Metazoa > Chordata > Mammalia > Rodentia > Muridae > Mus > Mus minutoides. The sequence goes on along the minus strand of LR750474.1, from coordinate 383,372 downwards.
CATGCGCACCACCTCTGTTGCCCCTCGTTCTTGCATATCCTGGGAAGACCTTCAGCAGCTGGGCCGAGCAGCCTCAGGAATATTACTGCTGGGGTGCCAGGAATGCATTTGGGGTTTTCCACCCCCCCTCTTTTTAAGACTTACTTATTTAATGTATATGAGCATCCTCTGTTGCTGATCAGAAGAGGGCATCTGACCCCATTACAGATGTTTGTGAGCCACCATGTGGTTGCTGGGAATTGAACTGGTGACCTCTGGAAGAGCAGACAGTGCTCTTAACCACTGAGCTATCTCTCCAGGCCCCATTTGGGGTTTTCTAGAAGAGACCTCCACTCAGTTCAGGATAATGACGGCCCCTTCAAGGCATCCGGTGCTGGCTTGGAGCTGGGCAATGGTGGGGAGCGAGGGTGGGCTCCACCTGCAGCCGAGGCTCCCGGGCTTACAAGTGGTGGGAAGATGCTGACTCTATCTTCTATGCAGAACGGACAGCTGGCTGCTATCCCAACCTATTGCTATCCCAGGGCTACTCCAAGAGATCCTGAGAACATACTATTTTCCAGCCCTCCTTTTGCTGCTCAGCTGATCACTATGGCTTTCTGATTACCCTTTGGGCCATCGGCCAGAGTTGATGGCCTGGGAAGAAAGGTGTGTTCCACAGGGGAAGTCTGGTCCAGGTCAATCTTACAAAAAGGATGCCTGTTGGGACCCAGTCCCCTCCACCACAGCCACTCTGTTCACAGCCTCCTGTCTGGGGTTCACAGGATGGTTGTCAGGTGTCCCCAGATTGTAGATTCTCTCTAAGAATGTCACTCCTCACACCACTGTCCCTATAAACCCATTCACCACCTTTCCTCAGACCTCCCCTCCAGTCCCTGTTTCCAGGGTGATTCCTCTCAGTATTTCCCAGGAGGCCGCCTTCAACTATTGTCCACTTAGGACACACTTCCTGCCCAGAGCAGTGGATGGCCAAGTGCTCCTAAAGGGAGTCGTGTCTCCTTGCCATGCCTCAGGAACTTCTGGCTTAGGGGAGGTTGATGGCAGTTCATCTGGGTCAAGGTGTATATCATGCCTGACCTTCCTGGAGGATGGATGAACCGCCAGAGGACGGTGTAACACCCATGTCTAGCTAGGCCTAGGTTGGGTCAGAGTTGGTGAACGGAGATGCAGATACGACCATCTCTTTCCTAACTCAGGGTGTCTGTGTATGCCCCAGACCTGTGCACTCCAGAGCCCAGATGTTCAAGGACTCTGTTGAGATGTTTCCCTGTGCTGCAGGGACCATCACCATCAGTGGAGAGTCTTACAATATGCAGCATGTATCCATGCTTGCTATCCAGAAGTCCTGTGGGTTGGCAGTGAGATAGCTACCTCAGCTGGTGGCACAGAGCCTGTTCCTTCTAATGACATTGTGACCAAATCTGTTTCTTTTTTTTTTTTTTGTTCCTTCTCCCAGTTTTAAGACCCCTGCCCTGCTAGAGGGCCTCTACTCTCTTTTCCAAGTAGCACTACATCCCCATGTATTCCCTGCCTCCATCTCCCTGTGTGCACACTGGGTCTCTGCGGAGACTGGTGCATCACCCCTGGCATTAGTCACTTTTCCTGACGTTCTGACAAAATACCTGATGAAAATCAACTTCAGGGAGGAAAGTTTTTTATTTTATTTTTTATTATTATTATTATAATTTTTTGGCTTATGGTTTAAGAAAAATCGCAGTCCAGCCAGGCACTGGTGGCACACGCCTTTAATCCCAGCACTTGGGAGGCAGAGGCAGGCAGATTTCTGAGTTTGAGGCCAGCCTGGTCTACAAAGTGAGTTCCAGGACAGCCAGGGCTACACAGAGAAACCCTGTCTAAAAAAAAAAAAAAAGAAAGAAAGAAAGAAAAGAAAAGAAAGGAAGGAAAGACAGACAGACAGACAGACAGACAGACAGACAGAAAGAAAGAAAGAAAGAAAGAAAGACTCTCAGTCCATCATATCAGGGAAGACATGATAGCAAGAGCCCAAGGTCACGTTTGTAGCCACAGTCAAGAAGCAGAGAGGGATGAATGGGTTGGGCGGCATGGTGGCACATGCCTTTCGTCGCAGCGTTTGGGAGGCAGAGGCAGGTGGATCTCTGAGTTTGAGGCCAGCCAAGGCTAATAGTAGAGAAAACCTGTCTGAAAAATAAAATAAAATAAAATAAAATAAAGCAAAAACCAAGAGAGGCCGGGGTGGCAGGAGAATGCCTGTTACCCTTTCCTTTTCTCCTTTTCATCCAGCCAGTGATCCTGGCCCATTGTATGATGCCACCAACATTCAGGGTACATCTTGAACAAACTTGCAGAAACTGCCTCACAGACACACCCCAGGGTGTATCCCCTGGGAGACCCCAAATCCTGTCAAGCTGTCAAAGTTAACCATCACATTTCCTTGCTGATAAGCAACCTGAGTTCATCTGCCACCTTGATTCCCTGCTAACCATAAACTGACCTGTTCTGAGGACCAGGACACAGGCATCTTTTGGGAGCAGTTGTTAGGCCTTCCCTGGCCTTCATGAACTATGCCCCAACAACAGAGAAGCTGTGAGAAGCTTCGGCCCCAGGTTGGAGAGGAGAGTATCCTGTTGTCTGTGCCGCGTGAGGCTCGGCTGTCTTCACTCTTCCTCAGCACGTAGAAAAGGAGAGAGTGTTTGCCACCTTAGCAGCCAGCTATCAGCAGCCAGGAGCGTGCGTGGGATCTGCCCAGGAACTGCCTCCTGTGGTCAGCTGATTTCCATCAAAGTTGATTTGCTTTTTGCAGAGGCCAGAGAAGTGGATGTGAACAGGGAAGGGGGGGGGGTGGTACCCACGATCCCGCCAGGAAAACGCTTTGTACAGGCTCGCTCCTGGAAGGGAGGAAGTGCCTTGGGATTTCACTTGGCCCCACCTTCTGTGATCACCCTAGCTCACTGGTCAGTGCTGAGTGGAGTGGGCCACTAAGTCTGCCCATTCCTATGTACAGGACACCCCCAGCACACATGCCATTGGACCCCCTGCAGTGGGGCCTAGCCACAGTGCCACCTGCCCTGACCTCTGCTCTACATACAGGTCCGGTTTGCAATCCCACTCCATAAACACAATCAGTTTTGAATCTGTTTATTAGTTCTCACAAGACTTTGGTGGCCTGCTTAGTGTTTTTAGGATCTAAAGGCATGTCGTTCTTCCTCTCCAACTTGATGCCTTCCTTACTTTTTCTCACCTGGTTGCTGTGGGGAGATTTTCAGTTCTGGGTTATATAGAAGACAAGCTGCTTTCTTCTCCCGAGTCTTTTTTATTTATATTTTTTTAATTAAAAAAATATTTGAGGGGCTGGTGAGATGGCTCAGCGGGTAAGAGCACCCGACTGCTCTTCCGAAGGTGATAAGTTCAAATCCCAGCATCCACATGGTGGCTCACAACCATCTGTAACGAGATCTGGCGCCCTCTTCTGGAGTGTCTGAAGACAGCTACAGTGTACTTACATATAATAAATAAAATAAATCTTTAAAAAAAATATTTGACACATATTGGTGTTTTTCCTGCATATAGGTTTGTGCACCATGTGTCTGCAGAGGCCAGAAGAATGTGCTAGATCCCCTGGAATTGGGGTCACAGGTGCTTGTTATCACCTTTTTGGTTGCTGGGAATCAAACCTGAGTCCTCTGGAAGAGCAGCCAGTGCGCTCTTGACTGCTGAACCATCTCTCCAGACCCATCTTTTTGATTGTTTAAATAGGGTCTCTCCACATAGCCGTGGCTGTTCCGGCTACTACGTAGACCAGGCTGGCTTCAAACTCACAGAGGTCCATCTGCCTCTGCCTCCCGAGGGCTAGGATTAAAGATGTGGGCCACCACACCTGACATTTCTCCCTGATGTTACGGAAAAAGCTTTTGGTCTTTTGCTATTGACAGTGATGTACGCCACAGGGTTTTCATAAGAGCCTTTATCAGACTGAGGAAATTTTCCTCCATGTCTAACATGTTAAATGTCTTGAAAACCTGGCTGACTGCTTTCAACATTTTTCTGTATCATCTGGGGTGATGATGCATTTCTTCCCTCATTCTGTTGGTGAGGTCTATGAAATCTGTCAGTTTTCATACAGAGTCACCCTCACAGTCCAGAGATAAATCCTACTTGATCACGGTGGAGAAGACTTGGTTACGTTACTGAACTCAACTTGCTGGTGTGTGGTGGAAGGATTCGTATTCATGATCCTAAGAGGTGCTGACCTGGGTTTTCTTGTGGTTGCCTTGCCTGGCTTTAGTATCAGGGAATGTTGGCCTCATAAACTAAGGTAGGAAGTGCTCCCTGGTCTTTGCCACACGGGAAAAGCTGAGGCAGACGGGCACAAGAATCCAGCGGGGAAGCACTGTGTCTAGGACTTTTCTTTGTTGGGAGTTTTTTTTTCCCCCCTCAGATTTTTTTATTTATATGTATGCCTGCCTACATTTATGTGTGCTGTGTGCACACAGTTCCCCAGAACTGAAACAGGTCGTAAGGCACCTGGTGTGTGCTAAGAACCGAGCCTGGGTCCTCTGGAAGAGCAGAAATAGCTCTTAACTTTGGCCCCGTTACCTTCTAAGAATTTATTTTTATTATTTAAAACTATGAGTATGTCAGGGGTGGCTATGTGTATGTAAGTGAGGTCCCCACAGAGACCAGCCAGAGGCATTGGATCCCTGAGGCTGTGTTTGTAGGTCGAGGTAACTCCCCTGCATGAGTGCTGGGAAACAAAGTCAGGTCTTTTGGAAGATCAGTAGGTGCTCCTAACTAACCCTGCTGGGAGAGAGACTTCAATCTCTTCACTACCCATTAGTATACCCTACCTCACACCCATATTCCCTTACAGTTACCCTTATTTATTTTATTTTTATTTTTTTATTTTTGGAGAATCGGTAGTGTGATCCTCCTTTTATTTCCCCTATTAAAAAGATTTTAGTTTTTATTTTTCAGTTATGGGTGCGTATCTTTGTTTGTGTGTGCATATACCTGTGCATGTACAGAGGCCAGGAAAGGGTGAAAGGTTGTCTCCTAGAATCACAGGCAGTTGTGAGGGGCCTGCTGTGGGTGCTGGGAACCAAACCCGGCTCTTCTGCAAGAGCAGCAAGCAATTTCTGCTGTTTTCCATCTCGTTTCTTTCTAGTCTTTATTTCCTCTCCTCTGCTGTCCTTTCCTTTCCTTGTTCTTTAAGTCATAAAGGTGAGCTGCCGGTCTGAGATCTGTCTTGTTTAGTAATGTAATAGTAAATCTCTAATTCCCTTGAGCGCCGCTTTTTCTGCCGCTGGCAGATTTTCCTGTGCTGTCTTCACCCACCCCTAAGACTTTCCTAATCTCCCTTGTGATTCTGTCCCTGATCCCTTGGTTAAGAAGGTGGAGTACATTGCTCTGCAAAGGAATCACTAGACCCCTGCTCCTTGGTCCAAGATAACGTCCCCGTGCCCTTGGGCAGCATGTGCATGTGGGTGTTGGGGTAGCCCTGGCTTTCTTGGGAGGTCCTGTGGCTTTCCTGTGCTACATATTCTTTCTCTATTTCCTTCTGCCTGGTGTTTTGCCCATGTTAGGGACACACCAGCTTCCAGAAATTGTTGTAGAGCTGTTTGTTTCTTCCTTGACACTGAGATTGTTTTTTTTTTTTTTTCTGCACATTGATGGTTCGTCATTACATGCATGCATATGCAGAGCTGGCGTGTAGTAAAACTTTTGATTATATAATGCTCCTCCTCCCTTCTTTTAAGCCTTTCTGTGTGTTTATTAGCATATGTTACTCATAGATAACTATATAATAATTGTACACTCTGACTTTTGTGCATAAGTATATAATGTATCTTGATCATATTCACCCTCATCACTCTCTCTTGTCCCCCTTCCACCTCCACTAATCCCTACCGTCTTTCTGACCAGTCTCCTTCTATGTTCATATGGGTGGGTGGGGACACATTTCACTAGGGTTGCTTATAGGAGTGTGGGCATGACTATTTACATATTTACAGGAGCATGGCCACCTTATCAGTGGCTACACCAATGAGTAAAATGTTTCTCTTTTCCCCAGCAGCCATGAACTGACCACAGCTCTCAGGGTGGGGCCTTGTGAGTCGTCCCCCCCACCCCCCCAGCACTACAGGATGTAAAGGGACTCAGTCTTGAGCAGGTCTTGTGTAGATATCCTCTGCTGTGATTATGGCTCAGCGGTTAAGAGCACTGACTGTTCTTTCAGAGGTCCTGAGTTCAATTCACAACATCCACACGGTGACTCACAACCATCTGTAATGGGATCCGATGCCCTCCTCTGGTGTGTCTGAAGACAGCTACAGTGTACTCCTATACATTAAAATAAATAATTCTAAAAAAAGGAAAAGATTCTAATTATAATGTCCACATCCTGCCTGGAAAACAGCACCATACAGCAGGCCACCCCTTTTCACTGATCATCTTATTTCTTCCGTCTCTTCTGCAGTGTTCTGAGAGCCTTGCCAAGGCCCATGCAGATGTCCCATTTATGGGTGAGCATTCAATAGCCACTTATCCTCAGCGCAGTAACTGCTGCCCCATTACAAAACAACAACTTTTCTAACTAAAGCTGACAGCAGCACTGTGTGCATAAACATAATTACTCAGTCACCTCATACCCAGTTAGCAAAACAACAGCAGCAGTATCTTCCACACTGGCGTCCATGACCTCACAGGCCATGGCTTTTGGCCAGGTCTACAGCACCAGATTCGAGCTCCCTCCTGTGGAGCAGGCCTCAAATCCAACCAGAAAGCAGTTGGTTGCTTTTTTGTTGTTGTTGTCGTGGCTTTTTCACACAACCTCAGTTTTGGTTTATCTGCTCCCACGCCCTCTTCCTGTCCCCTCCCCATTTACTCCTTTAACCCTGACTATTCCTCTCGGCTTCATATCACATGGGTTTCATTACTCTCGTCCCCACAACCTAAAGCCTCTTTACCCCCATCTCATGGGCTTTTTTCTAGTTTCTTAGCTTTAAGCACACTTCATTTCCACATATATGTACATATATGAAAATTAGAAGGTAGGAGCTAGAGAGATGGTTTGGTCATTAAGAGCACTGACTGCTTTTCCAGAGGATACAGATTGCATCCACATGGTAGCTCACAACCATCTGTAACTCCAGTTCCAGGGGATCTGATACCCTCTTTTGACCTCCACGGACAGCACGTGGTGCACAGACATACATGCAGGGGAAAACACAGATGAGCACATAAAATAATTGTTTTAGCTAGAAGGTAGAACACAAGAGAATATGCTTGTTTCTGAACCTGTGTTAGCTCACTTGATGTATTCTTTTCCAGTTACATCCATTTTCTTCCAGACCCCACTTTCTGTAGAACTGAATATGAGTCTACTGTGTATAGGTATCACGTTTGCATTATTCATTCACTACTTGATGAGCATCTAGGCTCATTCCATCCCCTACCTGCTGGGAATGAGTCAAGCAGCAGTAAGTGTGGATTTACAAGTGTCCCGATGGTCCGATACAGGATTGTACCCAAGAGTGTTACGGCTGGACAGAAGGTGGCTCTATTTTTAATTTTAATTTAGTGGCTACAACTTGTTTAGACTCTTGCCAGCAATGAATAAGGTTCCTTTTTTTCCCCCAACACCCCCCTCCTTGGCATTTATCATTTGTTTTCTTGGTGGTAGCCACTTTGCCATTTTCACTGGCTTGAGATGGGATAGAATAGTCTCAGTTTTCATTTCCTTGATGACTACTGATGTTAAACACCTTTTAAAATATTTGTTGGCTGTTTTTGGTTGGTTGGTTGGTTGGTTGGTTGGTTTGGGGGGGTTGTTTTTGTTTTTAAGACACGGAGGGGGGTGTCTCTCTGGCTGTCCTGGACATATTTGTTCTTTTAACCATGCTCTCTGTTCAATCCTGTAGCCTATTTTGTGCTGATGTTTAGTTTTGTCTTGATGTTTAGTTTCCTGAGTTCTTTGTATGTTCGAAAGTACTAGTCCTCTGTCTGATGCATAGCTGGCGAGGGTTTTCTCCCGTCCCATAGGCTGCTAATTCTCTCCACTCAGTCTCCTTTGCTGTAAGAAGTGAGTTGATGGCTTGAGAGTCCATTTGTCAATTGTTGGCCTAATTGCCCAGGTGATGGCTACAAAGTGGTACACTCTGTTTTCAAATTCTTGCAGGTTGTAACAATGTATGCCATTGCACCAACAATTAACCCCCAAAAATCTCTTAGCTGTCAGCTTTTTCTCCTTTCCACTCTTAAACATCTTTTTTCTCTGTGATTTCTTTGTTCTCTGCTCTCAAAACTAAAACAAATCTCTTAAGACCATTATGTAAATTCTCTATCTCAGGTTTGGGAGCTTTTTTTTTTTTTTTTTGGTGGGGATCTTGCTTTGGTTTTGGAGACAGGGTTTCTTTGTGTGACCCTGGCTGTCCTGGAACTTGCTTTGTAGACCAGGCTGTCCTGGAACACTAAGATTTTCCTGCCTCTGCCTCTAAAGTGCTGAGATTAAAAGTATGCCCCGCCGGGCCTGGTGGCGCACGCCTTTAATCCCAGCACTCGGGAGGCAGAGGCAGGCGGATTTCTGAGTTCGAGGCCAGCCTGGTCTACAAAGTGAGTTCCAGGACAGCCAGGGCTAGACAGAGAAACCCTGTCTCGAAAAACCAAAAAAAAAAAAAAAAAAAAGTATGCCCCATATTGTTATCATTTTGTGTTTGTTTTGTGTTTGTTTGTTTGTTTGTTTGTGGTTTTTTTTGGTTTTTCGAGACAGGGTTTCTCTGTATAGCCCTGACTGTCCTGGAACTTACTCTGTAGACCAGGCTGGCCTCGAACTCACAACTCAGAAATCCGCCTGCCTCTGCCTCCCGAGTGCTGGGATTAAAGGTGTGCGGCGCCACCACGCCCGGCTCGCTTTTTTTTTTTTTTTTTTAAGGACCAAACCCAGGGCCAAGAGCTCTACAACTGACCTAAATCCCCAACCCCTGAATTAAACTCTTATTTAAGAAAGCAGGTATTTTAAACTAGCATCCCTGTGGCTTGCCTCCATCTCAGCTGATGACCTCATCACAATGGAAGCCATCATGTGGTTGGAGCCATTTTTTTTTTAAACTGAGGTTACAAAAAGAGTACATGCCATGTAATTTCACCCCCATCTTGATTAAGGTGACCACGTGGTATCAGCCAACTAAGGCTTCTCCGTCCTACTGAGCCCTCTGCTCATCACTGTGTCTTCTTTTTAAACCGGAGACACAGGTTTCCATAATATATTGCATTACAATGGAGTTTTGTATGATGATAGATTCCCAAGGTTAACAAAAGCCGACTAAGAGATTTACAGCTAATCTCTTCTGCCTTTGCAGTGTTCAACCCATGATTCTAGAAAATTTTAAATAGGGAACAGTGTATGTTTGATTAATAAGGCACATTTGATATAAATTCCTAAGGTCTACTCAGGTTAACCGTAAGTGACTTGAAGATCCATGTCTCGTCTCTTTGTCTTTGCTAACTTTGTTGGGCTTTAGCACTTGACTAAACTGAGTCACACAAGAAACTGTGAAGTTCTTTAAAGGTACACCGTCAAAGGATCAAAAAGAATAAAGTTTCCAGTCGCCCTCTGAACTGTATTTATGGTTTACATTTTTATTTTGATGCTAAAGGCTCTTCAATTAAATCTTCAACGCAAACTTAACAAGGATAAAATCGTGATCTTGTAAAAGCTACTAACTTGTAAACTACTAGAGATAATTAAGACATACATGTTAATGGTCAGATGGTCAGTCACTTTACAAATGATCACATTCCTTAATGTGCTCAGAACTAGGCACATAGCCATACTAGGTACAAATATGATTCATTTACAGGGACAAGCATTATTCAGCCTCCTGAATGGTTTCAAGGTTAACCCTGAACAAGTAAATAAAAATAAGAAAAGTTTGTTAAACCTAATAGATGCTTTCATCGTCTTCAAGCGATCTGCTACATATGGCATTTAAAGTGTTTTTTTAAAACTTCCTGTGATACACAGAAATGGCAGCTCCTAGTGGCAACCCTAGGGTCTCCAAAGAGGACCATGGGACAGATCAGATCTCTCTCTCTCTCTCTCTCTCTCTCTCTCTCTCTCTCTCACAGACACCGACACACACACACACACAGACACACACACACACACACACACACACACACACACACACACACACACACACGGACCGTGTTAATATTAACCACTGGGAAAAGATCTCCCCCCATGCCTTGCCTATTGTCAAGGCCCTGCCCAAACTGTAGTCACTGTTGGGTTGACTCCCCTCCTCTGCCTGGCCAAAATAAATCAGTTTTCCCAAGCTCCTCCTCCACAGGAAAATCTCTCAGACCTTTTGGGTCTGGCAGCTGAAGGCTAATGCTGTTCTCTGTGACTGCTAAAGACTGACAAACTCTAATGAAATCACTGAGATTACCATGAGGGAGCCCAGGATAACTGTCCAGGTAGCAGTTATGTCTCTGTCGTTTTAACTGATACAGAGCCCATTTGGATTGGAATTCTTTTTCTTTTTCTTTTTTTTTTTTAAGATATTTATTTATTTATTTATTTATCTATTTATTTATTTATTTTATTTATATGAGTACACTGTTGCTGTCTTCAGACACACCAGAAGAGGGCATCAGATCCCATTATAGATGATTGTGAGCCACCATGTGGTTGCTGAGAATTGAACTCTGGAAGAGCAGTCAGTGCTCTTAACCACTGAGCCATCTCTCCAGCCCCTGGAGTGAAATTGTTGCTCTAATTTATCCTTCTCAGAATCTCTGATGATGTTGATGGCTAAACTTAGCAACTTAATCGCAGCGAGAACCAGCTCTCGGTGACCCAAGGGTGGGCTGCCTGGAGCCAGCTCTCGGTGACCCAAGGGTGGGCTGCCTGGTCCGTCCCTGTCATACGGAAAAATAAGACTCACAGTGAACCAGCTCTCGGTGACCCAAGGGTGGGCTGCCTGGTCCGTCCATGTCATATGGAGCTCTCGGTGACCCAAGGGTGGGCTGCCTGGTCCGTCCACAGCGAGAACCAGCTCTCGGTGACCCAAGGGTGGGCTGCCTGGAGCCAGCTCTCGGTGACCCAAGGGTGGGCTGCCTGGAGCCAGCTCTCGGTGACCCAAGGGTGGGCTGCCTGGTCCGTCCCTGTCATACGGAAAAATAAGACTCACAGTGAACCAGCTCTCGGTGACCCAAGGGTGGGCTGCCTGGTCCGTCCCTGTCATATGGAGCTCTCGGTGACCCAAGGGTGGGCTGCCTGGTCTGTCCCTGTCATACGGAAAAAGCAGCGAGAACCAGCTCTCGGTGACCCAAGGGTGGGGCTGCCTGGTCCGTCCCTGTCATATGTAAAAATAAGACTCACAGTTTACCTTGCTGGCAGACTTCATTCTGAAAAGAGATGAACTCCCTAAACAGGTTTTAGGATCAGTCTTTACTGCCCCCCTACGTAAAGGAGCTTGCTTTGCAGTGGCTGCTCTCAATAATCAGTCACTTTTGTCTCCTGGTAAATGACTGGATGGAAAAAGAAAAGGTTTGACGTTTGTAAGTTCTGGTGGTCTAAGAAAGTCATTTAAGATATGTGAATGCAAGCTGTAAAGGTTGGACGACGTGATGTAAGGTATGTGAAAAAGGGAAATGGTTCAGGTTCCTTCCCCTTTCTATAGGCTGTTGTTATATTAACACTTCAAAAGTTCAAGGTTTGGGCAGTAATCAGTAGAGTTTTGATAAGCTATTCATTTATCTACCCCTGGTAAAGCACTGATAATATCATAGGCACAAGCTCAATTTTTAAAATGTCCTCTGGTTGTTTTCTAGGTATAGACTTAGTGTCTCCCATTGTGCTGAAAACGTCGCTGACCAATCTATATACCCAGCCCCAGAGAGAGGAAAGAGTGTTCATGCTTTTAACCCCAAAGCATTTTTGGGGTCCCCAAGCTTTTGCAATGGCTCAAAGGCATGAATGTACTCTGGCTGTTTGCAGACACTAGTTAACTGCTTTTCCTACAATGAGGATTTCAGTGCATATTACAAACAGCTGTGATGTTAATGTATCCAAAACTTTGTCTCTATTTGTAAAATGACAGAAAAAGATGGCACTTCCTTTGCACCAGGGGATGAAGAAAGGGTAGGGACACACATGCAGAAAAGCTGGGGTCACGTGAGAAATTGCTCTGGAGGAGATCCACCTACTGCTGTTGTAACCTGGACCTCAGTGTGATCATCACATACAGCACAGCGAGGAGGGGTTAGCTAGTCCCGGACTGTCAACACCAGGAGGACGAAGCTGTGGTTGCTAGCTTTACACATTCAGACCAATTGTGCCTTTGTACACAGGCATACTTTGACCTTCACTGTCCCCTACCCTAACTCATAGCGGGATATAGGCTTTGTCCATTTCTCATGAGTCCTTGGTCCTTGTCATGGCTGCGCACACCCCTGTCAACGACACACATATCCATTCAGAACTTCACTGTAGTCAGTGTCTTAGTCATGAAGAGACACTGACCACACTGGCATGTTGTTGGAGGTTGTTTGGGGGGGGGGCAGTTTGCAGTTAATTGGAAATCTGCTGGAACAGATATAGACTAGGAGCAGAAGGTAAAGTTAAGGAGCTCAGAGGAAAATTTTTACCCTAGGTGTATACTGGAAAAGTCTCAGCCTGTGACCTTGGTAATCAGCGTGGTGGGAGGAGAGACAGAGACAGACCTCATCTTCAGGTTAAGGCAGTAGACAGAAGCTTAGGCTGTGATTCACAGGAGTACTTATCTGGAGTCTGTTTGACAGGTGGCTCTAAGTTGAGACTCTCCGAAGCTTCAGAGACTTCAAAGCCCACCCCCTAGTGGCACACCTTCTCCAACAATGCCTCACCCACCCCAACAAGGCTACATCTAATAGTGCCCCTCCCTGTGGGCCTATGGGGGCCATTTTCTTTCAAACCACCAGAACCAGGAACCAAAGGAAAAGGGGGAAGGGGCTGACAGCAAGATGGCTTAGTGGGTAAGGGAGCTTGCCACCAAGTCTGACGACCTGAGTTCAATCCTCAGGATCTGAAAGTACCCAAACAGTGAAATAAGAGAGCCAGATCCTCCAAGTTCTCTGACTTCCATACATGCACTGTGGCAAACGTGTGCTTGCCTATACACACATACACACACTAAAATTATTTAATATAAGGAAATATGCCAAAGGGGGGGGGGGAAACCTCATCATGATGGTGCATGCCTTTAATCCCAGCACTAGGGAGGCAGAGACAGGCAGATCTCTGAGTTCGAGGCCAGCCTGGTCTACAGATTGAGTGAGTTCTAGGACAGCCAGGGCTACATAAACAAACCCTGTCTCGAAAAAACAAAGAAAGAAAGAAAGAAAGAAAGAAAGAAAGAAAGAAAGAAAGAAAGAAAGAAAGAAAGAAAGAAAGAATATAAGGGCCTATGTTACTAGCAGATGAAACAAACTTTACATTTAAAAAAATGTACAGGGGGCTAGAGAGATGGCTCAGTGGTTAAGAGCACTGGCTGCTCTTTCAGAGGTCCTGAGTTTAATTCCCAACAACCATCTGTAATGGGATCCAATGCCCTCTTCTGGTGCATCTGAAGACAGCAACAGTGTATTCATATACATAAAAATGTATCTTTAAAGAAAAAAAAAAGAATCTAGTGCTAAAGACATATTTTCTCTAAAGAACATAAATCAAGCAGGGCCTGAGCTGGGAATTCCCCCCCCCCTGCCCCGCCAGCTCACCCTCTTAGTGCTAAAAAGGGCCATGCAGGTTGCTGGGTGAGGATTGTCACTAAGAGACTAAGAGGCTAACCCAGCTGTGGACCCTAACTATAGCACTGCTGACTGTCCAGGCAAGATGTGTCCATTGGTGCAAGTCTGTTGTGTAGTAACGGCTTTCTGGTTGGACTTGAGGCTTGCTCCACAGGAGGGAGCTTGAATCTGGTGCTGTAGACCTGGCCAAAAGCCACCTGGCCTGTGAGGTCATGGAAGATACTGCTGTTGTTGTTTTGCTAAATGGTTATGATGTGACTGAACAGTTATGCTTATGCACGCCCAGATGAGCACTGATGGCAGAATTTGTTAGTGTCTTAGTCACAGTTGTGTTGCTGTGACGAGACACTATGACCAAGACTGAAGCAATTCTTATTTAAAAAAATAAAAGCATTTCAGGCTGGAGAGATGGCTCAGAGGTTAAGAGCACTGACTGTTTTTCCAGAGGTCCTGAGTTCAATTCCTAGCAACCACATGGTGGCTCAGGGCGCCTTCTTTTGGTGTGTCTGAAGATAGCTACAGTGTACTCATATACATAAAATAAGTAAGTATTTTTAAAAGGGCATTTCATTGAGGGCTGGCATAGAGTTTCAGAGGGGTTAGTCCATTATCATGGCGAGAAGCATGGTGGGACACAGACAGACATGGTGCTGGAGAAGTTCATCCTGACTTGCAGGCTGAGAGAGACACTGGTCTACCATGGGCTTTTAAAACCTCAAAAGTCCACCTGCAGTGACACATATCCTCCAACAAGGCCATGACTCCTTAATCCTTCTAATCCTTTCGAACAGTTCTATTTTCCAGGGACTAAGCATTCAAATAGATGAGCCTATTGGGCCCATTCTTAGGCAAACCACCACAGTTAGAAACAATTTTTGCTGTTGTTTTGTAGCAGGTAGCAACAACTGCAGAGACTCAGGACTGGCCAAAGTACTGAGACTAAGGTGGCTGCTGATTGCTCAAGCCATGAGCATCCCTCTCAGCCTCTTGCAAGGCTCAGGGAACATCCTAGAAGAACCATGAGATGGGTGGAGTGTTTTGGAGTGTCTTTCTCATATGCTGTGTGTGTGTGAATTTTAATGATCATATTATCTGGAAGTTGCATTACTGTCTTGTACATGTTTATTCACACATCTGTCTTCTTTTTTTTTTTAAGTAAATCTTTTTTTTTAAGATTTATTTTATTTTATTATATGTAAGTACACTGTAGCTGTCCTCAGACACTCCAGAAGAGGGCGCCAGATCTCATTACGGATGGTTGTGAGCCACCATGTGGATGCTGGGATTTGAACTTATCACCTTCGGAAGAGCAGTCGGGTGCTCTTACCCACTGAGCCATCTCACCAGCCCCCACATCTGTCTTCTTACACACTTCATTCTTTCTCGAACTGATGAGTCTAACTTGTAAGCACTCCTTTCTGTGGGAAGCGAGCCTTTTGTGTACACAGACACGCACATGCCGCTGCTTCGTATCAATGCTTTAAAGTTATTGCTTCTTGCCTATACCTTTTTTTCTCCCTTTAGCTCTGACAATTTCCTCTGGCTCTGTAGTTTTCTTTACTTGCTTTCGTATTTACCATTGCACCTCAAAGTTGTGGCTTGGTGTCTTTTATAAACTTTCAAAACTCTCTTCCAGTCAAGTAAAAGAGCTCAGCTAGGCAGTTCCTGGTATGCACGCCTTTCATCCCAGCACTGGGGAGACAGAGGCTCACAGAGATCTCTGTGAGTTCAAAGCCAGTCTGGTCTGCAAATCGAGTTCTAGGACAGCCTTTTACAAAGAGAAACAGGCTGTTACACAGAGAGACCATGTCTCAAAATGCTCTCTGCCAACAAGGATAATCTATGTGTTAATCCAACTCTACCTGCATTAAGCCATTTTCTTTTGTCTGTCTTTTTCCAAATAGTTTATTTATATTGTGTTCTGGGTTACTGATTTTGCCTTTCTATTATGCCATTATCACTTAACCATTAAGTTCTTAATTTGATTTGGTTTGTTTTTGAGACAGGGCCTCACTATGTAGCCCTGGCTGGGATGGAAACTCACTATGTATACCAGGCTGGCCTTGAACTCACAGATTCACCTGCCTGGGTTTGGTCTCCAAGTGCTGGGTTTAAAGAGCCCCAGCTGAGCTCTGAAGAGTTTTGCTTGCTTATACTCTGATGTTTATAACTGGGTCCTGTTCTCTGACAAATGTTTTCAATCATACCTTAATTCCTCAGACATCTTTATCTTCTTAATCACCATTATCCCATGTCTAAGAACACTCTTATTATTGTGCTCTGGATCTATTTCCAATTTTTTGGCTTTTTTGAGACAGGGTTTCTCTGTGTAGCTCTGGCTGTCCTGGAACCCACTCTGTAGACCAGGCAGGCCTCTACCTTCTGAGTGCTGGGACTAAAGGCACGTGCCAACATGTCCAGCTCCCATTTTATTTTTTAAACACATCGTCTTTCTTCAGTTACCTACTTTATAGGGCCTTTGCATTGCCCATGAAATATTTGGAGGAATGTTAAATATCATAGTCAATTTTCTTCTTGCTGCAACCTATCTCAAAACAAAACAAAATAAAACAGGGCCTGGGCCTAGCTTTCTTAGCAGAACCAGGCTGAGTCAAAAGATCTGTTTCTGGGGATAGGGAGAAGGCTCATTCAGCAAAGAGCTTGCTACATATGCATGAGGACCTGACACATAGCTCCAGCTCCGGAGAGACAGAAGCCGAAGAAACTCTAGGGCTCGCCGGCTACCCAGCCAAGTGCACCTGCACACACATGAACACACGTGATTAACTTGAGGGCTTTCTTCTTGTTTGGGGAAATGGTTGAGAGAGGCCCTCGCTGTGTTGCCCAACTTAGCCTCCAAGCCCTGGGACCAAGTGACCTCCCTGTCTCTGCTCCTGGAGTACCTGGTTCTTCCATGTGTGCCTCAGGGTTGGCTCCATTTCAGGATTTTGCTTTTTTTTTTTTTTTTTTTTTTGGATGCTCTAAGCTTGGTCCTTTCCATCCACCATCTGCCTGTGTCCTGGAGAGACCAGGTTATCAGGTGACTTTGCTGTCTGTGCTCTGTTCTGGCTCCCCTCCCCGGCCCCCGCTTCTGCTCCATGCTATTCCTTGACTGGACTACCTGGGACTTCCCCGCTCCACAGAGCCACACACTGCCCACTCTTCCTGCTCCTGAAGCTCTTCATGTCCGTCCAGCTATGTCTTGTTTTCCATTTCCTTCCTTGCCTGTCCTGGCTCTTTTCTCACTCAGGCTGCTGCTCCACCCAGCCTGTCTCGGAGTCCCTGTTAGGTAAGACTCGTGTCTGTCTCTTGGGCAGAAGGTACTCCTGCCTGACACTTGGCTTGTTGCTTGTCTTCTTTCAGCTCTTCATCTCACTGCTGTGGCCCTTCCATAGCAGGCAGGCAGGCAGGCAGACAGACAGACACACACACACACACATACACACACACACACAGAGGAAGGGACACAGAGAGAGACTCTGTGGGGTGGAACAGCCCCCATGGCTCTACTCACTAGTGGTCAGCTAGTGACAGGAGGGACTGCATGGTGTCTTCCCTGCCCCCTGCTCCTGGAAGCCACTGTGCTCGACCTGTATGTAGACCTCTGTAAAATGGTCTAAATATGGAGTTGTGTCCACATTCTAGACTCCCGCCTTCTTCTGAGTGTCCTTGGCCGTGGGCTAAGACCACTTGAGAAAATCCTCTACTTGGGGCATTTTACGCTTAGCTACACCCACCAAGCTTTGAGGATTTGTTGGGCCAGTAAGGGCCGACGGTTCTGGTGGGTGAGCCCTCAGGACCAGGGCCTGTCTTTCTGTCCTTCCTACTGGGCTTCCTACAACTTCTTTCTAGCTGTGGATTGCAAGAGATTTTCAGGCCCTGGGGATGTGCACTTCCTGCTCATGTCTGGCTCTACTGAAGGAGCATCGTTGAGACTCAGCTGTTTAGGAATTTTTATCACTGCTGTTGATACTGTGTCTACCACATAGCCCTGGCTGGTTTTAAACTACTGGACTCGGTGGGTCCTCCTGCCCCACCCTCCTGATTGCTGGAAACAGGCACGACAATCACCGCATCTGTCCTCTATGCTTTCTGAGAACCACTTGGGTCCTGTGTGGCCCCAGCAGCTGCATGGATGGTGGCTAGGAAGGAGGACTGGAGTCCAAATCCCTACTCTCCTCACTCCAGCGCCAACGGCAGAGGACAAAGCTGCCACCGTCATCCAGTGTGCCTTCCGGCAATATCTGGCTCGAAAGGAGCTGGCCCGTCGTTGGCAGAAGCGTCAGGAGTACCTGGATGAGATGGAGAAGCTGCAGAAAGAGGTGAGCAGGGCCCAGCCACAAGACCTTGAGTGCCCGGAGTAAGAGGGAAGGTCTAGACAGAGTGTGGAGGAAAGTCGTGACCTTGGGGCTTTAGACGGGGACCTCAAGGCCGCGAGCTGCGGACCCTACAGCTGTGTTCTGGGCGCTGGGGACATTGACCGCGGAACATGTCTTGCAGGCCTACCTGGCCTTGGTGCGCCAGGAGCAGGAGGCGGCGCGGCGGCAGCGCGAGAAGGAGGAGGCAGAGGAGCACGCGCGGCGGGAGGAGCTGCAGCGCCGCCGTCGCCTGCTAGAGGCCGCCTTCGAAGGGGACCTGGGGGAGATCCGCCAGGTGCTCAAGGAGGTATGTGCTTCCTTAGCTTGGGGGCGGGGCGGGGCGGGGCGCTGGGCGGGGCCGACGCCGAGGTGACACGCCCTGCGCCCAGGTGGAGCAGCTGATGACCAGAGAAGGCGTGGGCTTCGACGAGGACAGCAAGGCTCGGCGACTGCAGAGGCGCGTGGCCACCGTGGAGTGCGAGGACAGCCACGGGAACACGCCTCTCTCCGAGGCGGCGGCGGGCGGGCAGACTATGGCCATCCAGCTGCTGGCGGAGCTGGGTGCCAACCCCAACACCAAGGTGGGCGCGGTGCGCAGGGCGGCGGCGTGGCCTGGTCCCCGCACGTGCTCAGGGAGCCCCTTCCGCAGGGCGCCTTCGGCCGCACGCCACTCTACCGGGCAGCTTTTGGGGGCCACCTGGAAGCCGTGGAGGAGCTTCTGAAGATCGGAGCAGACCCCCGGGTGTACGCGGAGGACGGGAGCACCCCGGAGCAGGTGCGGCCCTGGCATGCGCATTCCCCACTCCAAAGGTTTCTGGGGTGGTGGTGGTGGTGCACATCTGTAATCCAGAAGTTCCAAGCCAGAAGCCTGAGAGACCCTGTCTCACAAGGAAAACATAAGACAGGGTACTGGGATCCCTAGATTCTGTGTCTGGTTCCATCCTACCAACCAAACTCCCGTTTCTGAACAATAGGCGTTCTGCCAGGAACGCCTTCTGTTCGGTTTTGTCTTAGCTCCTCCAGTGCTCTGGCCACCTGATGGTAGATTACTGGCTACTGTTATGGATTAGGAAACAGCCATAAGAGACTGGCCAGGTATCACAGCGCTAACAGCTTGGGATGTGCCCTCTGGTCTCCGTCTGTCCCTGTTTCTTCCCTTCCAGTCAGTGGAACTGCCTCCCAGCTGGGAGGAGAACTATGGTTCCCTTGCTGACCACTGGGAACTGTGGGTCCAGGAGGTCACTAGAGAGGCACACTCAGCAGTGGGGGCAACTCTGAGAAGCCAGGCCACGAAGTGCCCCCACCCTCTATTTGTTTACACACACACACACACACACACACACACACACACACACACTCCATAGTCCAGTTTGACTGGGAACTAACCCTGATCCTTCTGCCTCAGACTCTCCAGTTCTGGGGTCACAGGTGTTTGATACCACACTTGGCATTACCTTTATTACTTTTAAGTCACTGGAATTTAATTCTGGTTATCCAGATCCCTTAGAGCTGGGGGTGCCATGAGGAACGGTGGGATAGGTGTCAGGCCTGCTGGCAAACATTTGCTTCTGCACCCACCCCTGAGGAAGGGACACACCAGAGTCTTTGCCAAGCCTGGGACCCCCAGTCTCAGGTGCCACTCCCAGTTTCAACTTCCTGTGGACACTTCTCTGGGCCTAGCCTATTTCCTCTCCCTTTTGGGCTACCAGGTAAAGTGGTATCAGCCAGAGTCAGGGAGTTCAGAGAATGCTCCAAGAGCCAGAGTCTCTTGGAGGACATAGAGGATAGTTGAGCGGCCACAGGGCCGGTAACTGGGGAGCTGCAGTAATAGGGGGGTGCCCTAAATCTTAGCTGTCAGGAAGGACACTCGACACAAAGTACCGGAGCCACTGGCCACCCACAGGTCAACAAACGAGTTCTGACCTGATTCTCATACCTGACACAAGCTTCACAGACCTGAGATTTCAGCACAAATGGTGACGTATTACCCATTAAGAAATACCTCTGGGCCCTAGGGCATGTTGAAGCATTCTTAGACACCACACCAAGAAGACAAAAGAAAGAAAGGGTGAGCCTCACCAAGATGAGAAGGTTCCCTGCCTGGCAGGGGAGACGCCTGTGATGGTGAGGGTGGTTTTCCCAAGGCAAGGCTTCTCCTCGGCATTACAAATGTGCTGACCTTTGTGATTTCCCTAAATATGGGAAACAGGTGCACAGTGGTAGTGGGTACTACATTCACATTCTCCCCTGGAAAGGGGGAGGAAGGAAGGGAGGGAGGAGGGAGAGAAGAAGGAACAAAGGAAGGAAGGAAGGAAGGAAGGAAGGAAGGAAGGAAGGAAGGACCAACAAAAGAAAGAAAGAAAGAAAGAAAGAAAGAAAGAAAGAAAGAAAGAAGAAAGACAGACCAAGGCAGGCAGGCAGACTTCCCTTCACAAAACCCAGACAAGGAGCAATGGTCAGCTATGGGGAGAGGCTGGTCACAAATCCTATACCTGACCAAAGACACTTCCCTGGCAAATGTCATCTCAGCAGCAAATAGACCTGATGCCCAGCCATGATGGACAGGGATGTGTTGTCTCTCCATGATGGACAGGGAGAGAGATGTTCCCGCAGAGGATGTGAAGACTGCAGACCAGCCCAGAACCAGGGTGTCCTAAATCATCACACACCCTGAGAGTTTGAGTGAAGGGAGGGGTGAACCCGGTGCTGGTGAGGCTGTAGACAAATTGGCCTCTCACACCTTGCTGTAAACAGGACCAAAGGCTCCTCCCTCTGAAAACTTTGAAGATCTAAGCACAGCGTGTACCTTAGCAATCATGTTCTCGGGCACTTAGCCGGGTAGAATGAAGCTTATGTCCACATAATAATGTCTACTGGAGCCTGCATGGTAACAGCCTCGAACTGGGCACAACCCAGATACAGATATCCTTCCCTGGTGAAGGTTGGAACACAAACAGCATGGACACCTTCCAGCCACAGAGGGTGGAGGTCATGGTATGTCAGCAACCCACAGAGCTCTCCAGGGAACTGTGAGAGAGCCTCCTGCCACAGTTCTCAGTACATCCTTCTGCCTCCAAACGGCAAAATGATAAAATGGAAGACAGATTGCTGGTTTTTACAGGAAGGAAAGGAGAGGTGGGTGTGTGGTGAGTGGCGAAGGACAGCTGGACGGTGACTTGGTGTGGGATAGAAGCTTATGTTAAGTGAACCCATCAGCTCGTTCTTACATTTGCCGGACTCAGGCGTCGGTTAACTGCGCTAACGTTCCACTCGCTGTGCGCACTGTCTTCCTTTCCATGAGTTGCATCTTCCTCCTGCTACTTCATCAACACTAAACTACCGATCAGCTCACGTGACAGCCATCAGCTCCAGCTCGCCACGTCACCCTCTTGAATTCTTTGGTTTCCGTTGATTACAGCTCTTTCACCCACAGACCAACCCTCAAGTTCATAAGCTGTTTCCACAACACCAGAAGATAACAGCCCAGCTCTGCAGGACTAGAGATAACCATCAAGTTATTTGGCAAAATCTTAGCACATGGTTCTCAATAAATATTCTTTTAAATAAAAAGCCACGATTTATTTACTATCTGAACCTCTGGCTCACACAGATGACTGTCCGTCTGGGTGAGCATTTACCCGAGCACCCATCCCCTCTCACGATCATTAGCTGGATGTTGAACATATCGAAGTTGTGTGTGTGGCTCTGTGGCTCACCACAAGACACACTCAGCAGAAACCATATAAGGAATGCCATAGTGCCAGAGCCCCACCTCCTGCCCAGGGGACTACATGGTAGATTTTATAGGAAATACTGTCCTTGCTTCTCCTGTCCTGTCATTTACTCTGTATTTAAGCAACCATTCATTTTTTCATTCATTCATTCATTCATTCGTTCATTCATTCATTCATTCACTGATCCATTTAGTTGCCCATCTATCCATTTTTGGGCCCAAATGTCCTGGCACAGTAGCTTAGTGCCACTGTTTGTAATCTTTTTTTTTTTTTTTTTTTTTTTTGGTTTTTCGAGATAGGGTTTTTCTGTATAGTCCTGGCTGTCCTGGAACTCACTTTGTAGACCAGGCTGGCCTCGAACTCAGAAATCCGCCTGCCTCTGCCTCCTGAGTGCTGGGATTAAAGGCGTGCGCCACTACGCCCGGCTCACTGTTTGTAATCTTATACACGTAAGGTCATGCGTCATTGATCTGGCATCTCGTCGTGTAAACTGTGTCTGTGAGAGTCAATCATTTGCACAGAGTTGTATTTTGCCCCCTTTCACTGGGATGGAGAAAGGAGTTCCTGGGTATGAAGCTTGACTTATCTGATACCTTCTTTGGAGTGCTGGGCGTGGCCATGGGTGTGCTGCATGCATCCCCACGTGTCGGCCGGGCACCCTCACATAGCCCCATGGCTGCTACAGCCCACTCCCTCCTACCAGCAGTGCCTTGAGGTCCTCAATATTCATTCCCCGCAATGTTATTCTTGTGAATTTTGAAGACCCGTGGTGGGTATCTTCGTTGTACTCATTGGTTTTCTGCTGCTGTGATAAAAATGCCACCGCCAAAGGCAGCTTAAAGAAGAAAGAGTTCATTTGGGCCTTGGTCCTGGGGGAATAGAGTCCACCACGGGCAAGGCACGTCGTGGCAGCAGGAACAGGATGCTGGCTGATCACATTGTTAGCTACATACAAGGAGAAAGGGTAAGAAGTGGGATGAGACCACAGCCCCTAAAAGCCCATACCCAGCAATGCTCTTCCTTCATCAAAGGTACCATAAGCTCCCCAAACAGCATCGCCTACTAAGGACCAAGTGTTCAAATACACAAACCTACAGAGGACCATCCTTCAAACAACCACATTATCCCCCTATCCCCGATAAGCCCATGACCATCTCATGACGCAAACTGCATTATTCCAACTTTAGGAGTCCTCACAGTCGTTCACAGTCCCAACCCTGTCCAAAAGCCCGAAGTGTCCAGCAGTGAGGAGTTGGTGCGGCAGCCGGGGAGACTCCTGTGCTTGTCATGGCTAACAAGAAGCCCAAGGACGGAGTCAAGACTGACAACACCGTTCATGTTAGTTTAAAGGGAGTGGGAAGGATGGTTGTGTGGTGCAGTTTTAGGTGAGGAGACAGACAGCACTTGGTGAACTATCAGAAGCTTAGCGTGAACAGCAGAGTTTGCCAGCAAGGCAGGTCAGTCAGATCCCTCTGCTTGATGGGAGACAGTCACACCCGTGCAGCTGGAAACAGAGGACTAAGAGCTGATGGATGTGTTCCAGCAGCAGCAGACAGAAATCTACTAAAGGGGGAGGCTGATACTTTTATTCTGGAATTTTGTTATAAACCAAAAATAGAGTCTCAGTCAGAAAGCCTGGCACACCCTGGCTACTCCACTGTCGTTTTCTCTTTCATTTTCTATCCTAGTCCTTCATTGGATACAAAGTACCCGGTGTAGGTGCACGCACACATCACGCTTTTTTTTTTCTTTTTTGTTTATGTTTCTTTGTTTTCAGGACAGGGTTCCTTTGTGTAGCCCTTGCTGTCCTGGAACTCACTCTGCAGACCAGGTTGGCCTCAAACTTGAAGATCTGCCTGCCTAAGATCCGCCTGCCTCTGGCGTGCACCACCATCACTGGACTTGAACTTTTTCTCTTTTTTTTTTTTTTTTTTTTTTTTTTTTTTTTTTTTTTTTTTTTTTTTTTTTTTTTTTCCGAGACAGGGTTTCTTTTTACAGCCCTGGCTGTCCTGGAACTCACTTTGTAGACCAGGCTGGCCTCGAACTCAGAAATCCACCTGCCTCTGCCTCCCAAGTGCTAGGATTAAAGGTGTGCACCACCATGCCCAGCTTGAACTTTTTTAAACAAAATGGCTGGTGTATTTGTCTGGCCTCAGATGATGATGGTCTTGGGAGAGCTCTATAAAAATATCTCTTCCTGTCGTTAGCTCCTCGCTCATTCTGCTCTCATCTTTATAGTCTAGAAGTTATTTTGCTCTCATTTGTTTTAAGACTTGTTTATTTTATGTACGTGAGTACACTGTTGCTCTCTTCAGACACACCAGAAGAGGGCATCAGATCCTATTAGAGGTGGTTGTGAGCCACCATGTGGTTGCTGGGAATTGAACTCAGGACCTCTGGAAGAGCAGTTGGTGCTCTTAACCACAGAGCCGTCTCTCCAGCCCCCTTGCTCTTATTGTTTTAGCAAAAGAACCCAAACAACATAAAACTCTCTGCATAGCTTCTTCATTTTGAGAACTTCAATGTCTTTCATTTATCATTGTAAAACCAAGGACAATTTTATAACCTTTCTGTTCCTAGCTGTTACATGTAGGGCAATCTGTCTTTGAGTGGGAGTAGATTATTCTTGAACAAAATGTTCCTGGATAAATAAATTCCCTTTCAAGTCAAGCATCTTGTTTAAATAAACTTCTCGTTTAAAAGAACCAAAACTCCAACATCTCTTCTGAGACTCAAGGCAATTTCTAATCATGACCCCACTGTAAAAAAAAAAAAAAAAGAACAAGAATAACGACACACTTCCAATGTACAATGGCAAAAAATGCATGCTGTCGTTCTCATACGGAGGAATGGGAGCACGGCGAGGAAGCCCTGGACAAAAGCAAGACTGAAACCCAGCAGGAAAAACACGACGAGCCGGAGCTCTATGCTCTCTTTCAGGGACTTTAACTGCAGAGGGCTCAGAGGACTCCTCCAGCTTTGCAGACTGCAGCATATGTCTGCATCGATTGGGCCTGCTCCCACACTGTGTCTGCAGCTCTCCCCGGCAGAGGTCTCATGGCTCTGGCATCTCCAGTATCTCAGGGTCTCCACTGCAACCCAGATTTCACCATCACACCTCCATTCACTGGCCTCTCCGTGGCCCCCTTGTAAGGACTTCAACTCTGGCACACACTGCCCGGACTCAGCAGCTCTCATGTCACGAAGGAAGAAAAACATTCGTAGCAGTAATTACACAACCTGATAATGAACGGCTGTCACAAAACTAAATGACACATAAAATCAAATTTGGTAGACTGTGAATCTACAGGAAAATTCTAGGGTTTGGCACGGGTGGTGCACACCCTTGATCCCAGCACTCGGGAGGCAGAGGCAGGAGGATCTCTGTGAACATGAGGTCAGCCTGGTCTATATAGCAAGCTGCAGGAGAGCCAGGGGGTTATATAGGAAGAACCTGTCTCAAAACAGTAGATAGATAGATAGATAGATAGATAGATAGATAGATAGATAGATAGCAAATCTAAAGGAATGTGAAGGAAAGGTCTTCATGTTTGCCTATGAGACGGGTTGAGGTGATCCCACAAACACCATCATCTAAAGAGGGGGGCAAAGCTTTGGAGGCATCATGTGAGGAAGATCAACTTCAGCCACTGGTAACGTAGAGTTAAAGGCAGCAAGAGTTATATACATCACTCTTATAGGAGAGATGGCTCTGCATACCTCCTAATGAGGGAAATCAATCAGACAGCCCTGGAGAGAAGTAGAAGCTCACCGGAAAGCACTTTACAAAGATGTCCAAGCCTGGGCTGATGAGAGATTACTCATGGGTAAAGGTGGCTTACCACGAAGCTTGACAACTTGAGTCTGATCCCGGGGACGTGGTAGAGTGAGAGCACCAACTCTCACAAGCTGTCCTCTGACTACACACACACACATACACACACACACACACACACACACACACACACACACACACACACACACTAAACTTATGCAGCAGCACAAATATACCTTTTAAATAGTGGCACATCGCTTCTCGGCCTTGTGGCTAAGATCAAGTGTAAATAGTGGCGCATGTCTGCAATTCCAGCACTCAGGCAGCTGAGGCAGGAGGATTGCCATAAGTTTAAGGCCAGCCCACACTACATAGCAAGTATCAAGCCAGCCAGAGTTACAGAGCAAGGCCCTTATAAAAACAAACAAACAAAATAAAACAAAACAAAAACCAAGGTCTGGAGAGATGGCTCAGTGGTTAAGAACACTGGATGCTCTTCCAGAGTCGCCCCCACCCCCTAGGGTTTAGTTCCCAGCAACCACATGGTGGCTTATACAGTCAAAATGGCCAGTAACTATAAGACAGATTTCTCACCAATATTGAGAGGGAAATGCACATTAAAATCATAACTGCACCTGTTGTGGTTTGTGTCCCCGTGGGTTCAAGTATCTTAACACTTGGTCCACAGTTGGTGTGGGGCTCAGTAGCTGAAAACAGGGGTCCCGGGAGCATCTGTGTATTGTGGAGTCTTTTGAGGAACCCAATGGACAGAACAGCCACTGTCCTGAGTATCACTTGTCTTTGCCCCAGAGGAGAGGCATCCAGAACATTCAGTGCAAATCACTTGCTGTTTATTGGCCAGATCCAGTCATTTGGCAAAGCATCTCTGCTGAGAATGGTGGCAGTGGCGCACACCTGCAATCCCAGCACTGGGAAGCAGAAGCAGGCAGAGCTCTGTGAGTTTGAAGCCAACCTGGTCTACAAGGACAGTACAGCCAGGGCTGCACAGGGAGACCTTGTCTCAAAGCTAAGCAAAGGAAAGCAATCATTTAAAGTTACGTATCCCAGGGCTGGGCGATGGACCTTAGTTGGTGAAGTTCTTGCCTAGCATGCATGATGTCCTGGGTTCCATCCCCAGAACCACACATACCGGACATGGTAGACCATGCCTGTGATCCCAGGACTCAGAAGGTAGAAGGATACAAGAGGATGAGTTTACGGTTATCTGTGGCTACATTAAACCCTCTCTCTCTCTCTCTCTCTCTCTCTCTCTCACACACACACACACACACACACACACACACACACACACACACAAAGTCATATATTGGGGCTGGAGAGCTGGCTCTGGCTGCTCTTCCAGAGGATGCAGGTTCAATTTCCAGCACCTACATCATGGCGGACGAGCAACCACCTGTAACTTCACTTGCAGGGAATTTGAGTACGAAGTCACCCAAGGCTCAGGGAACATTTTAGAATAGGGGGCAGAGTTTGCTCTGAGATCGTGTCTCCTTGGAATGCCAGAAGATAGATCCATGTAGTCTCGCCGCTCAACCACCCAAAAAGGAGCTGAACAGGACAGCAGTGGACATGCTAATGGGGACAAGGAAAAGCCCACGAGGCCTCGACCCTACACAGAGAACTGCAGGCCACTGAGGAAAGCCAAGATCAGGAGAAACAGCCTTCCTCAGGGAAGAACACGCCAACTGGTAACCCAACACTAAATGGTCAGCCGTGAAAACATATGGGCAAGTAACACTCACACTGAGTAGGTTGTATTTGGGAATATGTGTGTATGTAACACCTGCATGTCACAACTAAAGACCAAAGAGGACATGAGTTTGAAAGAGCAAGGGATTATGGGAAGGTTTGGAAGGAAGAGAAGGGATATATGATATAATCTCAAAACCATCAATCATATTCATAAATTCCTTCAGTTATCAGTGTATCCATTTAACTGTCTGTCCATCTGTACATTTCTCTATATATTAACTTATCGATGAGTCTCCCCACACGGCCATCTCTCCTGTCTCTCATCTATTCCTTCACATCAGTACGTTTAGATGCACATCAGTCGACTCCTCTATTCCCTGATCCACCTGGCCACTGGGCTGACAGAACATTTGTGCTGGGCAACATTCTAGATGCTTGTGGGGTAGGGGAGCACTTCAATAAGTGCCCGGTGAAGAGTTACTCCATAGTGTAAATGCCGTGAAGGAACGTGAGACGTGGGGCAGGGTGAGGGGCCATCCCCCCCACCGCCCCGGGTGGTCAGGCATGTGGTGGTGGGTTCAAGGTGTCCACATCTGGGATAGATCTCTCCAAGGAAAGTGTCACCACAGGAGAGATTCGGAGGTGAGGGCGAGAGTGCTACGAGTGTCCAAGGATAGCACGGAAATGGAAGGCCCTTCCCGAAAGGAAGGCTGCTGCCTTGGGGGGAGTGGGAGGAGCCTCGGGATTGGGGCTGACCAAGGAGGGAACTGGACAAAAGGTGTCAGCGGTGTACAGTCTGCAGGCGGTGTGGACCGGGGCCGCCTCCTGGCGCTCAGCACCAAGGGCGCTCAGAGGTGTGAAGGGCAACAATGGTCAAGGAAGAAAGGCCCCGGCGGCCCTCTGCTTTGTCTCGGCTGAGAACCTAACAGCGACTGGGTGGCGATTTGTAGGGTATGAGAAGCGAGCAAAGCAGTCACTGAGTTTCTAAAACTAAACTTAGGCTACACTTAAAGGCAGTTGGATGTGGCAGATTTTGCATTTGTCTCTCCTGGGCTTTGAGCCAATATGACACCAATGAGATATGGGGGTCAACAGATGGGCTGACTTTCCAGCACCAGGGGGCTGGAGAGATGTACTTTGTTTGGGTCAGCCATGTCCCCAGCCTTACAGAGGCTCACAGCCCTCTACTGTAAACCCTTCTCCATCTCTCCTCCACTACCTATGGGCCAAGTCTGCCAGGTTCCATAATCCCCGTTCTTACTGTGAACCCCCTGAGTGTCATCTCAGGCAGGAAGTGAGTGTCATGATTACAAGTACACACCTCACCCAGAAAGGCTGGGGTCTCTGCAGCTCTTAGGAGCTGTGTCCTAGAAGGGTAGATATTCAGGTAGACTAGCAGATGAAAGCAGCTTCAGACAGCAGTGACTATGCCTGTCATGTAGGTAGCCTAGAGGCCTTGGTAGCTTTGTATGAGTGGGAGGCAAAGGGAAGGAGCTTGGTTGGTGGGCAGAGGGAAAGGGGCAAAAGTGGGCCCTAGAGGAGCTGCCACTGGAGCTGGGTCTGATTGAATCTGGATCGTGAGCCCAGGGGGACCGGTGGCCTTGGCCTGCGGTCTATCAGTCTATCTTCTGACATGGAAGTGCCTCCTTCCCAGGTTGGCAGAACACTCAAGACACACATGGCTCTAAGCACCAAATGCCCTGTCACTAGGTGGCCTCCCTGGCCGCGGTGGTCAGCGTGCTGCAGTCATGGGACCTGAGCCTCACAGAAGCTATGCTCCAGAACATGGAGGCAGAGCAGCAGCGCCGTGCTCAGGAGGCCCAGAAGCACAAGGAGAACGAGGCCAAGCGGTGAGCGGAGGGGAGGGCATGCCTGGGGCCGGGTTGCAGGTACACGGACCATTGAAGGTGTGGATGACTGACTAGCCTGCCTGTTTTCTCTGCAGCATCAACATCAAGGTGCAGCAGCTGGCTAAGGAACAGCAGAAATGTCAAAAGGAGGTGATCTGTGACCCAGGCCTCCGTGCAGGAAGGAGAGCCACGGGGAGGGCCTGAGAGATTGGGGTCGGGGCGAGTTGCTGGGCTCTGCAAGGCCTCTCTGCCCACCAGCTCCAGCAGGCCTACTGTGAGCTCAATCGGAGGATCATGGAACACGACAAGTGTGAGAGGAAGTTGATGGGCAAAACTGAACTCACACTACAGGTGGGGCCCTTACAGACACTGCACTCCCTACATCTCCCCTTGATGATCCCTGCGTCAGCCTGAGTGTCAGCCTGAGGGCTCCCCTTCCAAGGGAATTTCAGGCATCTCTGCCCTCCAAACCTTCCTGGGGGCATGGGTAGAGCCAGGAGAGGAGGTCCTGGCAGGCACTAACTCTTGTGTCTGGTCAGCCAACCCCACCCCCACCCTTCCACAAAGTACACGGTAGCTCTGAGGCGATGGGGAGAGCAATGGTCAGCATGACCCCTTCTTTAGGCGATCAAGGATGCAGAGGCCCAAGTGGACAGACTGCAGCAAGAGGCACAGAAGGCTGAGGAGACACTGGCCATGGCCAGGCTGGAGCTGCGGGAACAGACCCCGGAGGGTGGGCAGGGCTGTGGTGGGGGAGCTGGGGGTCCTGAAAAGGCAATTCCAGGGTGGGGACTTAGCAGTGGGATCTCCCATGCTCTGCAACCAATACCTCCACAGACGAGGAGTCAGAACCTGGGCTCAAGTGCCGGGTCACAGAGCTCCATGATGTGCTGATGAAGGATGTAGGGGACCGCATCCGTGCAGATGGACGGTCAGTACCCAGGCTGGGTGTGGGTACGAGTCAGAGGGGCCCATAGACTGCAGTGACCAGGTGGCTGCCTTCAGGTGGCCTCTTGTCATCGACCCTTCTGGCCAGGCAGCCACTTTCTTGAGATACCAAGACACCAACTATGTGGACACCCTAAATCCGGAGCACTTGAGACCCGAGCGGATTCGGCTGGCTCTCCTGGGGGCACTCAGGTGTGTCAGGCAGGGCCCAGGACAGCCCCGCCCAGGGCCTTACCTGCCTCCTCACCAGACACACCTACAGGTACGGGAAGCCGCTGGTGTTTGACCTGCGTGAAGTGAACCTGTTCCCAGTGGTACAGCAACAGCTGGAGGTTGTGCAGCCTGGCCTGGCGCAGGCCCTGTTGAATCGTGGGCTGCTGGCAAAGGAAGGTTATCTGTCACTGCTTCGGCCAACAGATGGACCTGAGTATGACCCCTCCCAGTTCCAAGAGGCTCGCCTAGAGAACTTCCGCCTCTTCTTTGTCACCAAAGTTAAGTGGCCACCAGCTGACCAGCTGCAGACCCTGCTTCCAGTGCGTGTGCAGATGCCCAGTGGAAGGTTCTAGTCATACACCAATAAAGTGTGTACCTAAGGCATTTATGTGCACAATTCCATATCCCCCGCCAGTCTGGACCCAAGCTAGAGGACAGTGGCTTTTAAATGCCCTAAGGAACTAGTGTCAGGGTAAGGGATGATATAGGCAGCCGGGGCTCACAGGGCAGGAGGGTCAGTATGAGCAGGCAGGACAAAAGGACAAGAGAAGGTAAAACGTAGGTAACTTTATTCTTCTTAAACCACAAAATAGAGTCTTTGGTTGTACAAACATCACTAGTTACAGTCTCGCCACGAGATCCCGGCTACGGGGCAGTTAATCAGAAGCTGGAACTCCTGAGGGGTTTCTTTAAAATGCTAACACCAAGGCTAAAAGACTTGGGGTAAGGGAGGTGATGAAGCTGGCAGGCTCCCCACCCTAAGTCTGGGGAGGCACCTGGCCCTAAGAGGGCACAGGGCCCAGGCCTCGGCGTCCTGGCCGCACAGCCCGACGGCTACTGCACAGCGTCATGTCTTCAGGGCCCGCAGCGCCAGGTGAGGGCCTGCCAAGGAGCACCAGGGCCACTTCTCCATCTTCTTCCTGGGAGCCTGGTACAGCAGGGAAAGACGACTGTGAGCCAAGGGTGGCCAGAACACTGGGTGCAGGGCACTCACCCCAGACAGGCACCTACTCACCAGGACTGGGAGATGCTTCCAAAGTCCTCAGCTCCTCCACGAAATCTGGTGACTGATGGGAAGACAGGCTGGTCAGGGCAGGTCCCAGACCTGCCTGAACTTACCCATGCAGGCGTGGCTGTCTGGGGCTAGGCCCACAGAGCCTAGGTCATGGTCAGAGTACACTGGGCTGAAACCAAGGTGGGTAGGGAGGCTCCACATACAGGGAACAGTAGGAAGCACAGAAAGGACTGGAGGAAGGCAGGTGACAGGCAAGGATGGGCTGGGAGGAGCGTGCAGATGGGCCAAGTGGCCTCCAGTACCTGGATGTCATACACAGGTCTGGAAGAGGGCAGGGCTGCGAAGGCCCTGTAGTCAAACTTCTTTCCAGACAAAGGCTTGAAAAGACAGCATGAGGGAAAGGCAGAGTGCAAGGGAGGTGAGGCTGGGGGAGCCTAGAGCCCTGCTGCCTCAGGCCACAGTATGGGGGAAGGGTCTTAGATGTAGGCTTCTTACCAAGCGTCCAGGGGAGGCACTGGTCTGGAGGCCGAAGTCTAAGGGAACAAGGAGAGAGTTAGGAGTTCTCCCAGCAGGTTCCCCCTGGCCCGTAGAAACATATACCTTCTAATGGTGTGGGTGACGGGGTGGGTGCAGGTGAAGGGGCCTCAGCCAGCCGTTCCAAGGGTCCTCTCTTGCTACGGCCTTCCTGGGACTTGCTAAGGACCATCTGTGCACGGAGAGCATCCTGCTCCAGAGACTTCATTCTGTGGAACCAAAGAGGATGCTGCTGAATGGACCTTGTGTGCATGGGTGGTCTGGTAGGCGGTAGGGAGGCGCTCACCTGGCTGCCCTCCACAGAGCTCGCTTCTCTGCCTCTAGAGCCCGTCGCTCAGCAGGAGATAGGGCCCGTTCCGGGGCAGGAAGCTCGGGGCTCTGCATGCGTAACCGTTCCTGATGGCGTCGCTCAGCTTTGGCTGTCCTTACAGGGGCGTTGCCTCCCAGGGGTGGGGGAGATGATGGGCTAGGGCTGGAGCAGCAGACAGGGCTCATTGTGGGAACGGGGATGAAGCAGACAAGCCAGGCAGTGGGGCTGGGCCTCTTGTACTCACCCCCCTACAGGGCTTGGCACAGCCCAGGGCTGCTCAGCCTCCTGCTGATCATCTGGGAACTCCCTGTCTGAGGCGAGTCCCATGTCAGGCCCTGAGGTTACTGCTTCTTCCCGAAGCATCTGTGCCCTCTTCTGCTGCAGCTTGCGAGCTGTGGACAGGCAGACATATCAGACAAGGCTAGGGCATCACTCCACCCAGGCCTCTCCTCAAGTTAGGCTCCTCACCTTCCTCCTCCTGCATCTTCCGCAAGTCATCAGCACCCACCAGGGACACACGCTTTGGGGGACCCTCTGCTTGAGGCACCCGTACCTCCAGCTCGAAGTACTTTTGCCGTTCACGGAAGGACAGCTGCTCTGGGGAGGCTGCGGGACCAGGTGTTGGAGGCTAGAGGGGGAGCAGGCCCTCAGACTTGGCTGCTGTTTCTCTTGGGGCCCTCACCTTGGGTGCCCACTCTATAGAGCACACAGTAGCAGCAGGGCCCCACTGCACATACCTGGGTAGCACTGTTCTCAGGAGGATGTACGGTGGGCACAGCTGCGAAGGCCCTATATGCCTGCTTCACATTGGCTGGCAGTTCATCAGGGGAGGGTGGCTGGGGAAACACCCACTAGTGAGGCTGGGCGGCTGTCCCAGTGCAGCCACTGCCCAGACCCACCTCCGTATCCTCCAACCGCCACTGACCCACACCCCCATCCTACTCTGGAAGCAACTGTGCCACCCTCACCCACTACAGAACAGGACACTCACAGAACAGGAACCACCTCTGCCCCTGGGGGCCGGGGAGTTCCTTGGCCAGGCCTGAGCCAATGGCTGGATCACCCCCGGTTTTGTCTGTAAAGGTGAAGGGAACGGTGGCAGAGGAGAGCAGGATCAGAGGTTCAGGAGTGAAAGCAGGAAAAGGGAGGAAGAGGAAGAGTAGGAAGAGGAGAGAGAAAGACAGAGAGCACGCTGGAGACAAGGCAGGCTACAAGGAGACACTCATCCAAATAATCTATCTTGGCAGGGTTGAGGCTAGGAGCTAGGCAGGAATGGCCCTGTGCCCACCCCCACCCTATAATGCACTGCCAGGAATGCTGTTCCATGAAGTGGGGACGTTGGGAGTAGGCGGACATGAAGGACAACTATACAGAAAGGATCTTATGCTCATCTTTTGGATGCCTGAACTCCAGCAGTGTCCCTGCTTTCATCAAGGTCAGGTTTAATCAGAAAGGTATCCCTGGACAAAAAAGTATGACACCACCACCCCAAGGGACCCTGCATACCAGTACCCATCTGCTGCCCCAGTGGGGCACTTGTAACTGGGATGCTCACTTGCTGACTGCCAGGGGAGCAGAGGGGTTCAGCCATCTTCCCTCCAGTGGTTGCAGATGGTCCCTTGAGGAAGAAGGCAGGGGTTGGAAAGGAGAATCACCTAGGCTAGCAGTCTACCAGGGAAGGAATGAGTCTGAGCATTTATCCTGGCAGCACAGAGACAGCTCCTGTGTGTCCTAACCTTACCGTAGTCCAGGGATGTCACCAGTTAGGCCTGGATGACCAGGAGGCCTCCGTAAAGAACTTTCCTTCTCCAAGGCCCTAGCCTCCTCTGCTCTCCCCAGGGCCTAGCCTCCTCTGCTCTCCCCAGGGCCTAGCCTCCTCTGCTCTCCCAGGGCCTAGCTTCCTCTGCTCTCCCAGGGCCTAGCCTCCTCTGCTCTCCCCAGGGCCTAGCCTCCTCTGCTCTCCCCAGGGCCTAGCCTCCTCTGCTCTCCCCAGGGCCTAGCCTCAGCCTAGACCTGCTGCGGAGGGAAGAGAGAGTACCCAAAAATACAAATGTGTTACTTCCACATCCAGGCCCTTCCTGACCTTTCCCTATCCCTCCGCTGCCCAATGTGCTGGCCAAGCCCACCCCCTAAGCACTCACATTCTGGCAATGGTCTCCCAGCATCTTCTGGGAATGATAGTTTTGCAAACCTCCCAAAGAACAATGGGGACCAAATGTCTTTTCTGTCTGTCCTCAGGCCCACAACTGCCTTGAAGGCCACATCCCTCCTGAGGCCCGAGTGGCCACTCCCAGACCAGCTGTCAGCGCTGCTCAGTCTCCCCCACCCATGAGGTCTCCTTCCACAGGCTGCAGCTGCTGCTTCAGCCCACCCACTCCATGGTGACCACATATGAGACCCCTCCAGGAAGGCTGTGAGGAATGACAGCTGCCGCCTCTTCCCGGCAGCCTGCCTACAGCAGGTCAAGCTCTGCCAGGCCAACTATTTGGGGGTAGATACCAGGGACAAGAGATTAGGGGCTTTCAAAAGCCACCCTCTGCACCTATGAGAGGGAATCCTAACTGCCACAAAGTGAAATGCCTGACAGACAGGGGCTGGACATAGAGATCAGTGGTGGGTGCTGGACATAGAGACCAGTGGTGGGGGCTGGACTACTGCAGCCAACAGGCTCCATCTTGTATCCCCACTGCCAAACAGAACAACAAAAACGTTAAATGCTGCCTAGCTGGTAGGCAGCATCCCAGCTCTGATAGCTACAAGCCATGCCTGATCTAAGACAAAAGCCCTCCGCATGGTGGCCTTGGGACACAGGCAGCAGCAATAGCTCCCTCAGACAAGGAAGAGCCTGACAGATAGACAACAGGTTAGGGACAGGCCATGGTGTAACACCCGGCATGCAACACTTACTCTCTGCAAACTCCCAGCACTGGGCAGGGCGGCCAGGGCACGGTAGTCCAGCTTCAGGGGCTCTAGATTCCGACCCTGGAGAACAGAGTGGACCACACTGCTAAGAGATATACGTCCCAGGGTGGCTGTCTGCCACCTCTGGGATGTGTTCACCACTGCAATGTCCTGACAGGAGAGTCTACCCCGGGCTCTGAGCTAGGCCCATGTAGAACTCACCGTGGTCTCTGCAGACTCAGGCTCCCAGGGTAGGGCTTGACTGGCCACCTCTTTCTCCTGTAGGCAGAGCAGACATGGTCAGGAACAAGTAGCTCAGAGCCAGTCCTAGGCTGCCAGCCACTTTGATCCTGACCTTGCCTGGACCTTCAGGACTCAGTTCCCGGTCAATGGACGAAATGCTTTCCAGACTGTTCCTGTGGCCAAGGCCTGCTGCAAATGGGTTGGCAATGACACCTGGGGACACCTAAAAGGAAAGGAGTAGGCTGAGAGAAGAGACCTGCTGGCAAAGTCCCACTTCTAAGGCAGGCTGAGGCCTGGACCCAGGACCTCACATTCTTAACAACCTGTTGGTCCACCCATGACCCTGTGTACCTGTCCCCAGCCTTCCAGGGACAAAGAGGATTTGTGGTCCTAGGTTCATGGTGTCACTGTGGGTGTTGGTCAAGTTTGCACATGATAGGAATGTAAAGTAGCTCTGCTCGGCCACACTGCTTGGCACAGGGATAAAACAAGCCAAGTATGGTCACTCCTGGGACAAAGGAAGCATGGCCATCACAAAGGCTTGGCAGCAGAATGTCCCTCCCAGATGGGTGGGCTGCATTTAGAAGATGGAGTCTGGGTGCTGAGCAAGACTTCACGAACACTGTGGGAGAGTCAGCTGGCCCTGGACTACAACTGTGGGAAGGAGAGAGGATTTACACATTGAGTGTCTGCTGTGAACGAGGATGCGCAGGGAGCAGGCACCCGAGAGCACGGGGCCTGGCCTAACTGTGCTGAGGTGAAGGGTAAAAACACAGGTGGCAGAAGTATATGGATGGCACTGCCTGCCTTCTAGCCCACAGAGCATAAGGGACTAGCTCAGTCCTCTCTCACCAGGAGCACAGGAATAGGAGACAGGATAGGCAAAGGTAAGGCAACAGCACATGGCCGCCACGAGCGCAGTCCTACTATGCAATGCAGCCTCAGACACAAAGCCGTGTGCGCAGAGAGCACTGAAAGGGGAGACCAGGAGAGCCAACTGAAAGCCCCGAGCGAGCGGCTGCTCACAGCTGGAGGACGGAGCAAGAGGCCGAGAGTGACACGCATGGACACGAACAGCAGCAAATGTGCTTACACAAGTCCACTGACCAAGCACTGCAAACACGGAGCAGCCTAACAGAGCAGGGTCACCAGAAATAAATACACGGGGTCAGAACTCACGGTGGGAGATAAATTTGGCTCTCTCAGACTCTGACAAAACCACCAGATCAAACAATAAACGAGGTGCCCCTTCTAATTTCTGGAATAAGACACTGGGGAGGCACAAGAGAGGCAGGCTCAGTGGAGTAGAAAGGACAGTCACACAAAGACTGAGCAGAAGGTAAAAACAGCAAGGGTGAGGGAGCCAGGTTTCCCATATCAGAAAAGGCCACTCCAGTAAGAAGGCTGGCGTGTGTGTGGTGTTGACTGGAAAGATGGACAATGCCCTGAAGTGACCTGAGGCTTCCTATGGCCCCAGAAATAACCACAGTAACTATTCACACACTGTCCCTACCTCTGGCCACAATACCCCAGGAGCACTGTACTGACCTTGGCTTCAAAACATTACTTTTCGCTAGAAGAACTTAGCACTCCCGGGGAAGTGGCTAACCCCACAGCTGGGCAGGTGTGGGACAAGTCTGAAAGTCAGGAAGTGCTGGAGCAGAGAGATGGGATCAGGCGAAGCCCCACCCATAAGACAACACTGCAACAATCTGACCATTAAATAAAGAACTGTGACTGGGGCTG
Source organism: Mus minutoides (assembly GCA_902729485.2). Taxonomy (NCBI): domain Eukaryota; kingdom Metazoa; phylum Chordata; class Mammalia; order Rodentia; family Muridae; genus Mus; species Mus minutoides. Next base: position 346,268 of record LR750474.1, on the reverse strand, counting down.
GAGAGACAGTTCAGCAGGACACAAACTGCAGAGGCCCTGGGTTCAGTTCTCAGTACCCACATGGAGGCTCACGCCTGTCCAAAACACCACTTCTAGGGGAATCCTAAGACCTCTCGGATTTCCATGGGCTCATGCACGCATGCTGTGAACATACATTCATGCACACAGGATGATAGATTTTAAATGGAACAAAACGGTGACAAGTACACAGTCCTCCTGTGGTAGGCAAGTCTGGGTGACAGGTAGGAAGACGGGAGCAGGACACCACCAGGATGGAGCCAGTCCTTAGGGCAGATGCTCAGGGACAGGCACAAGAGCAAGATGTGAGGACTCACTCACGCACCACCACAGGCGTTCAGACTGACTGGAGGGTGAGGACAGGAGAGGCGGGTGTTCTTCAAGGTAGGTAGCTCTAGCTGGGGCGGGGGTGGTGAAGCAGTTTCTACAGTGGATATCACTGCTGCAACCACTGTCAAGTCCCCAAGCCCTGAGTCCCAGCACTGCAAGTCAAGCACCATCTGGATTGGAAAGACAGGCCAGTGTGATGAGAGAGATGAACACATGACTCTCAGAGGAGAATTAAGAGAAGCAACAGAAAATATTCTCTTTATACCAAACACATGGGAACACAAAATAAAGTTTCCTTTGAGAAACCACATGAATTAGGCCCTCTTGGTGGGGTGAGCTTGAGCTATCCTGTGGTACCCCTTTCAGGACCCCCCAGCTGTTGTGGGGAGCCTGGGAAGTGCAACAGCTTCAGGTCTGACAACATCTACATCTAGGTACCCTGCAGAAGCCCTCAGAACACCAGTCCTTAGCATAGGGCAGGCACGATAGAGCCAGCACCCAAAAGCCCGAGGGAGGCAGGAAGGCATGATAGAGCCAGCACCCAAAAGCCCGAGGGAGGCAGGAAGGTGCAGGGACAAGCCACTAAACAGCTGGCAAACTGATCCCACAGGTCAAACAGGCCCAGATGACTTAAGTGGGTATTTTGAGAAGAGTGAAGCCAGTAGACGGCTGGGGCTGGGGCTGGGGCTGGGGCTGGGGGTGGGGGAGAAAAGCAACTGCTGCCAAGGCTGAAGACCTGAGTTCACTCCCTAGGACTGACAGGGTGGGGAGAAGCAACTCCTACAAATGTCCCTGAAAGGACAGACTTATCTCTTCTGTGGCCTAACTTGACTGGGGACATGAAAACGGTCAGTTCAGAGACACTGTAATTCCGAGGAAACCACGGGCTTCACTGTTAATGTACAGCTGGTCAGCCACCAATAGCCTAGAAGAAAGCTGGGAAGATGTCGAGCATCAGCAGTGCACGCCTTCAATCCCAGCACTCAGTAGGCAGAGGCGGGCGCATCTCTGTGAGTTACAGCCCAGCTTGGTCTATAGAGTTAAGTTCTGGGACAGCCATGGCTACATAAAAGAAACCCTGTCTTTTTGGGGGTTTTTTGTTTTGTTTTGTTGTTGTTGTTGTTTTTTCGAGACAGGGTTTCTCTGTATAGCCCTGGCTGTCCTGGAACTCACTTTGTAGACCAGGCTGGCCTCGAACTCAGAAATCCGCCTGCCTCTGCCTCCCAAGTGCTGGGATTAAAGGCGTGCGCCACCATGCCCGGCAAGAAACCCTGTCTTAAAAAACTTAAGGGGGGGCCTGGAGAGATGGCTCAGTGGTTAAGAGCACCGACTGCTCTTCCAAAGGTCCTGAGTTCAAATCCCAGCAACCACATGGTGGCTCACAACCATCCCTGAGATCTGATGCCCTCTTATGGTGTGTCTGAAGACAGCTACAGTGTACTTACATAAAATAATAAATAAATCTTAAAAAAAAAAAAAAAAAAACTTAAGGGGAAGGTGGAAAAAAAAAAAAATCAAATGAGTAGAAAAGGCAGGGTGTGTTACTCTCCCAGCCTTCCCAAGCGAAAGCTCTTGGGAAAAACAGCTGAGAATTGGACGAAGCAGAGTGGTCAACCGACCTGGGCCCATGGAGGCTCACAGAGACTGAGCCACCAACCAAAGACAGCGCAGGGGCTAGGGCTATGCTCCCTACACACTTATAGCTGGTGTGCAGCCTGTCTTCATGGGAGTGGAGGCTGTCTCAGACTGGTGCCTGCCACTGGATCCCGCTCACCCACCTGCACTGCCTGGCTGGGCCTCACTGGGAGAGGATGTGCCTAGTCCTGCTGGAACGGGATGTCCCAGGGTGGGGCGGTACCCAAAGGGTGGGGGGATAATAGGGAGAGTGACTTCTAAGGGTGGGCCTGGGAGGGGAGGGCTGTGATCGGGATGTAAAGTGAATAAAAAAATTACTGAAAAAGAAAGAAAAGAGAAAAAAAAAAAAAAAAAACCAGCTGGGCATGGTAGCAAATACTTTTAATCCCAGTACTTGGGAGGTAGAGGCAGGTAGGTAGGTCTTGGTGAGTTCAAGGTCACTCTAGTCTACTTAATGAGTTCCAGGACAGCCAGAGCTACATATGAGATCCTGACTTTTTAAAAATCAGAACAAAAATAAAATCAGAACCCATACACAGCTCTAAAGGAAAAGCCTTAATTCATAAAGTCTGTAAATGTTGGCAACCAAAGCGCCCCCATTCTCAAAGGGAAGCAGAACCACAAGCTGGATTCGGGGGCACACAAATGTGATTGCCACCTGAGAGGGGCTTAGGGGACGGCCAACCTCGGCTACATAGGGAGACCTGTTTCAAACAAACTCTGGAGCTAGAAGCATCAAGAAAGCAAAAGCTCAGTGAAAGCAAAACTTCGTGCTGGGAAGCCCAAGAGGGGGTCCCAGGGCTAGTGGCAGGCGGAGTTTCATGCAGGCCTCCGAGTATGTGCGAGGCCCAGGGTGAACTCCCCTGTCAGTGGGGCGTAGGCGGCAGACGATATGAAGGCGTGCACTTGCAACAAGAGTAGCCAAGGCATCTTGAGACAGATGGAGGGGACCGTGGTCACAGCAGACACTGTGTGGGCAGGAAAGGGCTCCTCAAAGGCTCTCTTGGTCAGCTGCCTGGGAACCATAGCTTCTCACTAGCCTTCCTCTTCAGACATGATTCAGACGAAGATCCAGCCAAGACAGGCCTTGGCAGGACTCGGCACATGTAGATACACTGCTGCTTCCCCACACTCACGAGCCACCTCGGTACTGTAGAACAGCCTAGGTTACAACAGCAGGGACCAGATGCATAGCCAAGAGGATCCAGGACCACACCAGCCCTCCAACACTGAGGTCCCCGCTCTTTCCAGAGAGCTTCATTCTGAACTCAAAAACTGAAATCTGCATGAATCAGCACTTTTAAATATGCGTGCTACATTAGGAAACAAAAGCACATCTTCTCTAGGGTGAAGTCATCTGAAATACTTCCCCGGGACACAGGATTCCCCTGGGGAGACAAGGGCAACCTTCAGCCCAAGGGAGTAGCACCTCATGCAGGCTCCATCTAGCCCAGTATCCATCTAGATGGGAGGACAAAATAACTGTGTTCCATCCAACTGATGCTCACAAGCTCGTCTGGGACAAAGTGCAGGTTGTGTGGCCAGAGGGTATCTTTCTGCCAGCATCTGACAGGAAGTCACTAATACAAAGATTCACTAAAAGAAGACCAACCAACCCAGGATGGCTGCATGTCCCTAAGGTTGAAGCAATAAACTGACAGGGAGTAATAATATAGCCGCCAACACACTGCAGACCAGAACGGCTCACAAGGATGTCAGGGAACAGCAGGCAGCCAGTGCACGTGAAGGTCCCTTCAAGACCCACTTGGACCTACAGGTGAAGATGTGGAGGAGTCCCGAGGACTGCAGGTAGGAAGCAGGACAATGACGAAGCATGCACCTGGAGAGCCTAGAGGGAGGCCTGTCCAGAGCACTTGCCTCTTGGGCCTAGGCCTAGTGCTGACAGCCGGATACTCTTGTTCTGCTACAGGGAGCAAGAGAGCAGTAGACGCTCTCTACCCTGTGCCCATGCCCTGTGGCATACTAAAACAAAGCCAGTGACCAGAAAGTGGGAGTAAGCTCCACCAAGGGACTGCCAGAGGGGCACCCTAAGGGCCAGCAGAGCTAGGAGCTGCCTTTGCTTTGGGAGTCAGGTTCAGGGGGACTGGGCAGGACTCATTGTCCTTTCAGCCAGCTGCCACATGCTCTCAAGTACTGCCTTCTCAGAGATCTTCTCTTAGAACCTGATCACACAGACAGACACACCCACGTCTGCACTGCCTACCTGCCCAGACCACAGCCTCCAGTTCAGTGACCAGAAAAGGGCCTACTAGACACGGTTCCCACCACTGCCACAAAGCTCAGTACTTTGCAGACTCTAAAGGTCAATGCCAGGCAGTCCCCAGCGTAGACAACTAACCTCCAGGGCTGTGGTGGTGCTGGTGTCAAAGCCATCACAGACGAGCACAGTAAGGGTGTCACCCACGCTGCGCAGCAGCTGTACTGCCTCCGCATGGGTAAGGCCCAGCAGGCTCTGTTGGTTCACTTCTAGCAGCCGCAGCCCCACACGCAGCCGCCCATCACGCCCCGCAGCTCCTGTAGGGCTCACCTATAAGGAGAACAGTGTGAGACCAGCACCAGCCACCTATTCTCGGTCCCACGAAGAAAGAGCCCTCACCTTGGAGATAAAGATGCCCTCATCTGTAGGGTCACAGGGGTTCCCTGCGTGACCCTTGGCGCCTCCGCGGATGCTGATACCCAGCTTCTCCCCGGGGGCCTTCTGGATGCAGAGTTCCCGCATGCCTGGGGGTGGTGGGTCCCTCCGCACAAGCAGACATAGCTCCAGGCAGGGCCTGAGCAGGGCACTGACTGCCTCTTGATGTGTGGCCTCCCGAACATCCTGCCCATTCACTGCTAGAATGCGGTCCCCAACCCGAAGGCCACAGCGAGCAGCTAGGCCCCGAGGAAGCACCTGCAGGGTAGGAGAATCCAGTAGTAGACCGGGCTGCAGTGAAGGCTGCTTTGAGTGCCTGGCTGGGCTGCTTCCTGCAGAGTTGCCTGCCAGGCCTACTTACCTTGGAGATGAATACACCAGGATCTTGGACACCAAATGGGTGACTGGAGTGATCAGAACCTCCTACAATGCTAAGCCCCAATGGGCCACCAGCCCTGGGCAGGCAGATTTCCTGGGGACAAAGGGTGGACCTCAGTCAGAACAGGGCAAGGGTTAAAGGGACTAACATATTGGCCGTGGGCTCTACAAGGACGAGAAGGATGGGCCTATGCTGCCCATCTCCCCATGTGTGAGGCAGTCTGCTACCCAGATATGCACATAGCCTAACATCTACACATCCTTACAGCGTAATAGCAGGCTGCTGATAGACGATTATGCTTGGGTAGCACAATGGAAAACACCACGGAGACTGACTGGTATGCCTTAGTCTCTTGGGCTTGTGCAGAAAGGCTGTGTATTGAGGGGCAAGGATACCACAAGCAAACAGCCCCCAGAATCAACCAACCAGGGTTCAGAAGGGCTCCCAGGGAGCCTCTGTGGGTCTGAGCTAGATCCTCTGCGGATGCTGTGATTGTGTGTCTTAATGTTTTTATGGGACTCATGACAACAGGAGTGGGGTGAGTTTGACTTTTGCCTGCTTTTGGGACCCCTTCCTCTCCTGAATTGCCTCCTCAAGCCTTAATGTGAGGGGATGAATCTAGTCTCACTGCAACTTGATCTGCCACGTATACTCGGTTGCTATCCCTGGGAGGCCTGCTCTTTTCTGAAGGGAAGAGGAAGAGGAGTGGATGGAGGGGAGAGAGGAAGAGGTGAGGGAGGGACTGGGAGGAGAGGAAACTACACGTGGGATCTAATACATGGAAAGAAGAAGTAAATAAGAAAAAACCCTGAAATTAAAAAAGAAGGAAGGCTGTGTACTGTGTTCTGCCTAGAGTGGCCACACCACTTCTGACAGAGGGTCCTGGGACTGAGCAGGACATGGGTGGGTGTCTCACCTCCACAGGATATGGTCCTTCCAAGGCAGTGGCCAAGAGGCTAGGGGACAGCCTAGGTAGCAGAGGTTCCCCGGGGACGGCAGTGGTCCCGGTAGCAGCAACAGTAGCAGCAGGGGTTGGGGAGGAATGGGGAGGTGGGCTAGGTGGGAAAGTCCCTCCAGCCTCCCTCTCCAGAAGCAGGGAGATGGTAGGGGAAGCAGCAGTCAGCAGGGATACAGCATGGTCGTGCCGCGCCTCAGTCATGTCCACTCCATTGATCTGCAGGGACACTCACATCAGAGAGGAGGAGGAGGACAAACAAACAGCATTAGTCAGGCCACACCCGGCCCACTCACCGAGAGGACACGGTCGCCAACCTGTAGAGTGCCTGCCCGGTGAGCAGCCCCTCCCTCTGCAATGCGGGATATAAAGATGCCCTGTAAGGATGGAGAAGCCACACTAAGACCATGATACTGCAGACCTGACATGCCTCTGCTCATCAGGGATAGCCCCCTCGACGCCCTCCACACCACTATCTCACCCCATCACCAGCCCGGTAAGGTGTGGAGCCCTTTCCACCAGCAATGCTGAAGCCCAGTCCCTTTTCACTGCGCACGAGACAGGCAGCATGGCGCTGACGGAGGGGTACAGGAGTCTCAGGCTGGAGCAGGGGAAGGCGCAGGCCACCTCCCCGCCACTCTCGGGGACTATAGTCATCTTCAGGGCGTAAGGGGGTAATAGTGACTGCGTTCTCCGGCTCCACCATTCTTTCCCTCCACACTCGCATCTGCACGGCAGCACCTGCCCCCCGAAGTGCTTCCACGGCCTCGTGGTGCTCTGCATCCTGCAAGGCCACACCATTCACCTGAGGGCGACAGAAGGCAACGGCCATGGCATGATCAGCTTCCAGGCACAGCCAGCCTAACATCAGACCGTGTGCATGTGCTCTTTCCGTGTTTGTTTCCATGCCATGGTCCAGGCTAGCCACTGGTGCCTACTTCTCAGGATGTGTCATCTGCCTGGCAGAGAACACGGAAGATATTAAGCTGCCAGTCCTATGTGCTCACTCCTAGGTGGACCTGGGATTAGAGCTGAGCAGGAAAAGCACAAGGAACAGCAGCTTCCCCTTGGGAGCCCTGGAGCCCTCCTCTGCCTCACTTATCCTTGTCTCCACAGCAAGGTCAAAGTTGTCCTAAGAGCTCTCCAACGGCCAAGGGGCCAGATAGAAACCTCCCAGGGCTTCCAAAGAGGTTTGACCCCACCAGGCCACTCAGAATCTGCCTGGAGCCTCTTGCCTAGCCCAAGGGCTGCTTTTTTTTTTTTTTTTTTTTTTTAAACACCCCATCCTCTGTAGAAATGGAGATTAAACCCACAGTGTCATGCATAGTAAGCCAGTGATCTACCACTAACCTAGATCCCTAGACCCAGATGGAGAGGGAACTCAGCAGAGGACTTCTAAGCCTGCTGATTAAGAGCACAACAGCCTTACCCAGTTATCTTTGGGCCCTAGGCTTCTGGATGGGGAAGACAGAGACACCCAAATGTCTCTAAACTCAGGACTCTATGAACCTTAGAGGGACAGCTGTCCTTCGCTGCAAGGCAAGGGGTCACTACATACCTCGAGAAGTTTGTCACCAACTCGGACTCCAGCACGGGCTGCAGGGCCCTCTTCAGACACTCGAGAGATGAAAATGCCCTAGAGGACAAGTGGGGACCAGTCCACAAGAGTACAAGCAGAGGCGGGAACCTTCTTATAGGTGTGAGGGTTACAGAGGCCACTGGACAGAAAGAGAACTACTTCCTACAAAGACAGCCCTGGCCTACCCTCTGGAGAGGATGGGAAGACCCCGAATACAGTAAGAACAACAGCAGGCTTCAAGGCCAGAAGGGCTGTTCTCAGTGCTGGGAAGGCTCTAGCTCATGAAGCTAGAATACAAAAGTCAAGATTAGAAGAGACTTTTCTGACCTCAGCTGTCTGCAGAGGGAACAGCTCAGCTACCCTGTTAGTTGTTCTCAGACTCCTAACATCTTGCTTGATGACCACTCACTGACCTGTCATCCTGGGGTGACCCACACAGCACATTCTAAAGGATACTAATAAGCAGGACACCTCCTGAGACAAGAGTGGTAGGTGTGCACAGGAGAGGGCTCATGGAGACTGGAGACTGGTTACTGGATGGCAGCTACTCACCTCATCATCTCCTTTGTAGGGGGTGGAGCCTTTTCCCCCTGCGATACTGATGCCCAGGCCCCCCGTCTGCCGCACAATCGTGAGTGTTAACTGGAAACAAGAGTGGACACAGATGTCTGAAAAGACCTGGGATACCATGGTCTTGCAGCAGCAGAAGGGCTGGCTGTAGACACCACAGTCAGCTCATCCCTGAGTATCTGTGCTCACTTGGGTAGCAGAGAGAAGCAGGGAGGCTCCTGCGATTCAAGGGCGGGCACAACTTGTGAGCTAGCTCCTGTAGTACAAAGCTAGCTGTCCTCCAGAAAGTGGAGCCTGGCCTTGCTCCTGTACCTAAAGATACCTCACAGCTCACAGGAGGATATAAAAATGGCCTAAAACATCCACTCATCACCTACAGGGCAGGTCGCCCCAATGTGGAGCCACACTTGCCCTGCCAGGAACCAGGAGGCCCTAGGGAAGTGGAACCAGAACCCCAGTTCTATGGCAGCTGTCAGGAACTCTTTGGGAGAGGGTGTGAGCTGGGAGTCACGGAGGTGGGAAGAAGTGAGATCCCGCAGCCCAGGAAGCAAAAGTCAGCAGTAGCCCCGGGCCCAGAGCATAGAGCAGCAGCGAGCAGTACAGACCTCTTCCTCCTCAATGCGAGCAGGCTCTATCAGCAGGTTATTGGCCTGGTCAAACGACACCCCCTGTTAGGACAGGAGCAGCGAGGCATGCAGGTTAGCCACCGCTGGGAAGTGCCACCACCTTCCCCAGCCCTCACCATGAGTAGACAGGACAGAGGAAGACCCATCAAGCCCCTGTGATCTGAGTCAGGACCTTACCCCTTAGGTCCCCCAAGTGTGTAAAACCATTAGCATTTCTGCAGACCACATATATGGTATGGCTTGGATGAAGGCTCCAGAGGGCCAGGTCTATTCCTGGCTGTCTTTGACTTAAGCCCAAAATTGTCCCAGAGATCATATACTATCCAGCCTATACTCTCAGGGGAAGGGTTGGAATTTTAATAGCTGGGGCTTTCTCTGGCCTTGAGGAGTCCCCAATGAGTGGGTAAGCTCTGTTTGAGATATCAAAATCAAACACAAGGATAAGAGATGCCACTGTCCAGCTGGGCATGGTGGTGCACGCCTTTAATCTCAGCACTCGGGAGGCAGAGGCAGGCGGATTTCGGAGTTCGAGGCCAGCCTGGTCTACAAAGCGAGTTCCAGGACAGCCAGGGCTATACAGAGAAACCCTGTCTCGGGGGGAAAAAAAAAAAAAAAAAAAAAAAGAGAGATGCCACTGTCCTACAGATCTGCCGCAATCCCAAAAAGACTTGTCAAGACGAAAGACCTTCTACCAGAGCCACAGGATGGGCCATGGGTCAGCAGCAAGGTCTCAAGGCTGGCTGAGGCAGGAAGGATCCTGAGAGAGTCAGCAGCTCCTGAGGGGGACCTTGTCCAAGACTTCCCCCCAAACACACAGGACACAGAGGGACCCTCAGCTTTCAAGTGCCCTTGGCCTCCCACCCCACCAGGTAGGCCCAGAGAGCTGCCAGGAACTTCAAAGATCAATGGCAGGCAATCCTGGGACTAAATGGTGAGCAAGGCCAATCACAGCAAACACATTCATTACCCTTCTGACAGGCAAGGAGGCAGGACAAGGGCCTGACTGTGCCTGTCAGTTTAGGGCTGGATGTTCTCCATGCTGTTACCCACCAGGTTCCAAAGCAGCCTGCTAACAAGCCAACAGAGCACGGGTCAGGAAAGGGGCATGAGTGACACACCTTGACAGAGGGAGCAGAAGCCACAGCCTCTTCTCTGTCATCTTCTTCCGTGGTGGCCTCGCCTTCCTCCTCATCTCTGTTCTCCTCTTCCTCCTCTTCTTCCTCCTCATGGGCTCGAGGAGCCCAAGGTGTGTGGGGGCCATTATGCCAACCTGCAGTGGAGCCCTCCCTGTCGGTCTGCACCCCTTGCAGCAGGGCGACAACAGCTTCGGGCTGTGGGAGCTTGGAGATCTTGAAGTGCTTCTTGTAGTGGGGTGTGTCTTTGCGGATGAGCCTCTGCCGGCCACTGGGCAGTGGCCAGGCAGCCTCAGGCTGCCCCTCTTCACTTTCACCGTCTTCCCTAGGGATCAGTGTGTCCTCTGCAAAGTGCACTGTGGGCTATGTGGGAAGAAAGATGAGGGTGGCTGCCTGGCCCCGGCTCAATCCTCCCAGGACCCAGTTTGGGGCCGACAGGTAACAGCCTGAGGCTGACCAGTCCCCGCTATACATGTAGAAAGACACAGAGAACTCAGCTGCTAAGATCAGAAGATGCCGCTCTTCCCAGACACACATGGTAATGCAAACGGAAACTTAACAACATATTAAAGACCTAGCGGGGGAGCACTATACCCAGACCAGTGAAGTGGGGGATAGCGTTTAGGGAAAGCCCACAGGTACTAAATCTGACAGTACTGAGCCTGGCTGAAAAGTGAAACTTGCCCTACCCTGGCACCTCCTTCCCAGGAACCCTTAGGACCACTGCCCTGTACTGCACTCTACAAAACTGCCTGAGGAAGCCCTTTAATATCTCATTATTGCTCAACCCATAGCTGGTGTGGCCCCAATCACACAGCTGCCTCTGGGAGACACATAGGATAAGCAGCACTGACCCCGGACACCCTTCTGCCCCACCGGCTTTCTTCCTGTCTGCTCTTACCTCGTTATAGTCCTCCTCTGTATACTCCTCCTGTGCCGGCATGGCCTCGTGCTGGCCTAGCCCTTGTACCTCAGCCGGCAGGATCTCAGGCTCACCTTCTGAGGCTGTGCTTGCTGACGGGACAGAGCCTCCACTCAAGGCAGACTCTGTACTCAGCCTCTTCTCCTGCAGCAAGTGGTGATGTCAGGCTGCACAGAAGTTTGTTACCCAGAGGCTACCCCATGTGGCAGATCTCCTAGGCTTCCTGCTGCCCTAGCCTAACAGCCCCAGCAGGCTCACTTCTTACAATCACTCCCAGTCTGAATCCAGTCACACGTACTCATGCTTCTATGGCTCAGACCTTGGCAATGCCTTCTCCCAGATTCGGGAGATTAATACTAAGATCCTGGGGGAGGGGGGTGTACATCAACCTGAAGGGAGTTCTCTCCCTAAGTTGGGAAGTAGCCATGCACAGTCAGTACACGCATACCCTATGTGGCTAGCCACTGTCTAGATACCTAGAAGCACGCCCAGCCCCAACAACAGAAGCTTCACAATAAGCAAATGCCCTGCCCTGTTCTAGCACCTTAACTCCTTCCCGGGTTCAGGTGGGCGAATGAAGGGAATAAATAAAGCATTCCTTCAGCCCAACACCTGGCAACCTCCATCCTCTGCCACCATGGCGTGCGTGCCTAGCACTTGGCCCTGGGAGACCCCCACCCCGGCTATGCCTTCCTCTGACTCCACAGGGAGGGACTACATGAGCCACCCACCTGCACCCTTTGTCCAGCACAACCCTCAGTAGCCGCCTGCCCGTGCGGTGCCAGATCCATTCACCAGCTCATCTGCAGGCCCTCCCCCATGAAGCCTCTGCCCTCACAGCTCCCACTGCCAGGACGGATGGACACCCACCCTTCTCGCCTACCTCCTCTGAAGGTGAGGGTGGGCTGGGGTCAGGCTTGCAGACGAAAGCCTCGTTCCGGCGCTCTTCAATGCCCCTCTTCATCACCTTGAGCTCGCTGGGATGAGGTGTGGCCCTACGCTGTAGGCCCTGCCATGGGGACAGGGATGAGGAACAGAGGCCGGGAAGGGGTCAGGCAGGGGTGGGACGGGAGTGCACAGCCCACAGTCCCCACCCCTCCATACCCGCTTCTCGGCCGCAGCTTCCTCAGCATCCTCTTCACCTTCAAGGGTGTCCTCGAACTGGATGACGCTGACACGGCTCAGAGGGGCATCACTACAGCTCTCTGAGGGACTGCTCTGCTGTCCAGTGTCTTCTGTGGGAGGCAGAGTCAGAGACCCATGCTGGGCTCTCTACTTCACTGCCCGCCATTCAGGGCCCAGCCAACAGCAACCTACCGAGACTTGGCAGGGGCTGCTGGGGCAGCAGGTAGCAGGTGAGCACCTTTTCACCCGTCTGGGCATCGTCCTCAGTCTGGAAGCGGAGCATGGGCTGTGCCTGGTTCTCAGCCAGCCACAGTGCCTTGAGGTTGAGGTGGGTGAGCGCGAAAGGCAGACTCCGAAGCCTGGAGGCCAGGAGGGCACAAGTCAGCACAGCAGGACAACACCCGGGCCCCAGGGGTCACAGAGACACTCACCGGTTCCCAGCCACGTCTAGCACGTGCAGCTCAGCCGTATGGGCAAGCTCAGGAGGGAGGATAGCCAGGCGATTGTCTCTCAAAGAGAGGACACTAAGGGCCACACAGCCTCCAATTTCAGGTGGCAGCACCTCAAGATGATTCCGGTCCACATTAAGGTTAGTCAGCTTGGTCAGCTTGCCCAGGGAGCGGGGTAAGGCCTGCCGGGCAAAGGAGGGGTCTGAGGCTGAGAGAAACCCCTGGGTAAGAGGAAAAGAGAGGCCTTGGGAAAGTAAAGGTCTCCCTTAAGGTAAACTCCATAGCTATCAGGGTCCCCACAGCCCAAAGGACCTATGGTTAGGGGATCTAGACATAGAACCAGTTGGCACCCCCCTCCACCTTTCCCCCTTAAGGACAGCATACATCCTGCCATGCTCCCTGACACCCCAGACTGTCCTCTCTGGCCCTTGCCCATAGCCACCCAGCTCAATCTACCAAGGCCATATTTCTGTGCCTCCTCCACTACTCCAAGTACCTGCTACTCACACCTGCTGTTCGTTCTTTCACTACCATGACTGTGGGTACCCCAGACAGGAAAGTTCCACACTACTGTCTCTCAAACTAGCACAGACATCTCTAGTCTGGCCCTAGGACTCTGCTCACCCTGTTTGTATGAAGCACACATGCTCCTGTCCAATTTGCCTTTGTCTTCTCCTTTCCAGTTTTCCTTAAGCCCATACTGCATGTCCGAAACAACACATGGGCTCTTTAACCCCTATAGGGTCCCGTGGAGCCGAGGCAATCTAATATGCCAAGAGTGCCCTAGCAAGCACCTCCATGGGATAAGCCACCAGCAGCACATGCCACTGCCATTAGGTGCAGTGACCGTGCTCGTCACACCCTGAGAAGCTTGGAGCCTCGGGGCTGCCCTACCGTTAACAGGTTCTCTGTGAGGATCAGCTCCGAGAGGTTCTCACAGTCCCCTATGGCCTCAGTGACCTCACACAGCCGGTTCTGGTCCACCTTCAGGATAGACAGCTGCTTCAGCTGACCTGGCATCAAGGAGACATGGTGACTAGACTGAAATCAGGTCAAGGGCACTTGAGAATGTGGGTCTTCCGAATGGCCATAGCCTGGTCGCACATTTCAGGGACAGTGGGCTTCTCTGGGTCTCCAAGATTTCCTATGCTCACCACGCCCAACTCCACCCCTCTTACTGCAGACTCGCTCAGCTTCCAAGACTCTTCTCCACCCCTGACCCTTGTAAACCTACATCCCAATTCTTTTTTTTTTTTTTTTTTTTGGTTTTTCAAGACAGGGTTTCTCTGTGTAGCCCTGGCTGTCCTGGAACTCACTTTGTAGACCAGGCTGGCCTCGAACTCAGAAATCCACCTGCCTCTGCCTCCCCAGTGCTGGGATTAAAGGCGTGAGCCACCACGCCCAGCTTCTACATCCCAATTCTTGTCATCACAAACTACCCCAACGCCTGAGTACTAATTGGATGAATGGGTATCTGATCTCGGCTTTAGCTTACCAAACCTGCCCTCTTTGGACACCTCAAGTCAGATCCTAGCTAGCCCAAGCCTCCCTCTTTGGCACCCCACAAGGTCACTGATGAGTGGGAGTCCCCAGGGCCCTCTGGGCACACTGACCAATGCCCTCTGGCAGCCGCTGAAGCAAGTTCTGGGAAAGCAGCAGATCCGTGAGCAGTGCCAGCCCACCCAACTCTACAGGTAGCTCCTCCAGCCTGTTCTCTGACACATCCAGGCATACCAGCCGCCGCAGATTGCCTAGCTCCTGAAGACAGACAAAAGGTCAAAGGGCAGCAGGTAGGAGATAAAGCCAGTCCCACCCTCACTTACCGGGGGGAGCGCTGACAGTTGGTTTCGGTCTAGCCACAGCTCCCGAAGGTTAGGCAGAGCCCCCAGGGTGTCAGGCTGCAAGAAGGGACAAAGACAGGAGAAACCAGTGTGACACCCAGGAGTAGCAGCTGCCCCATACCACACCCTTGCTTCCCCAGGCAGCCCGCACCGCACCAGCACTTCCAGATCATTGCCTCCCAGATCCAGCTGTTCCAGCTTCACCAAGAAAGACAGGGACCTACAGAAGAAAACGTCTGCATGTGACCACTCAGGCCAAGCCCCAGCGTAGCTCTACCACAGTTGGGTGGAGGCCCCAAACTTACGCAGGGAGAGATTTAAGTAGGTTCTCCCGGAGTTCCAAGGTCACCAGATTGGCCAGGCTGAAAGAAACCAAGGGCCAGGGCTGAGGAAGGCAGAACCAAGACAAGCACTGCCTATACCTAGATCCACTCATTAAGGGACACTCACTTGCCCACATCTCCAGGCAGTGCCTGCAGGGACACGTCATTCAGGGCCAGGTGAGCCAGGCTGCGTAGCTGTGTGAAGCCATCCGGAAGCCTGGAGAAACAAAGCAACAGGCCTCAGATACGCACAGAAGAACTCTAGACCCTCCCATGGCCAACCCCCACTGTGGGGTAACACTTACCTGGACAGGGGGTTCCCACTGAAGTCTGCAATCTCCAGAGCCTTACAGAACTTTATGCTCTCAGGTATCTCAGGAATATCTGTGTATGGAGAGGGGTTTGCCACGAGGATGGCACGCCTCAGGAACTCCCAGGAGCCCCACGCTCCACCCTACGTTCACAGAGTGCCACCCTGGCCCGCCCGCCTACCATTCCGGGACACATCCAGCTCCACCAGCTGCATGAAGTTAGCCACTTCAGGAGGCAGCCTCTGGATCTCGTTGTCACTGAGGCCCAACTTTCGCAAGTTCAATAGTCGGAAGAAGGGCTGTGGGCAGAAGATGTGATCAGGGGAACAGGCTCTACAGCCAAAGCCCTATGGGTACGGGAGAGTTTCTAAACTAGGAAGATCATGGCCACAGGGTTCTGGACCTCTGTGTGTCCCAAGTCACACAAGGTTCTGCGGGTCTAGCCATGATACCCAGTGTGCTGAAAAACCAGACAAAGAAGCCTGCAAAACACACCCCTGCCCACCTGATACCTGGTCTCCCTTGTGTCATTTGTCACATGTACCACTGCTGCTCTGCAATGATAATCTGCAGCTGCTGAGTGGGACTCTCCTAAGATACTGTCAGACCTATGTTCTCATCTCTCCTCGGAAAGCCCACCTCTCGTTATTACCCAGATGTCACCCAGATAACATGCCCCAGGCATCAGCAGCTCCCAAATGGATAGCCCCTGCCCTCTGCCCTATGGGTCAGTCATTCTCAGTATCCTACCTATTACCCAAACTACCTCTTCTAAAGGAGTTTGGAGCTCTTCAGAAACCCCAACAATGAACAGCAAGAGCTCGACAAAGAGAGAATAACAATTAAAACACCAGAGAACACCGGGTGTGGGTGGTGCACATCTTTAGTCCCCACAGAGGCAGATGGATCTCTTAGTTCTAGGCCAGCCTGGTCTACAGAATGAATTCCAGAATAACCAGGGCTACGAAGGGGAAACCCTGTCTCAAGAAACAACAGAACAACAACAACAACAAAAAAAACATTAACAACAACAGGCACCAGAGAGAAACACAAGTGCAAAAGGTCCAAGATGCACAACACCCACACCCGCACCAGCCGGCAAGAACACCAGACCACTCAGTCCCCTTCTCAGAAAAGTAAATTCTATATAACCTGCCTCTTTTGGTCTTCTTTCTAGTGTGGCCTCAGAACAACAACAAACCCGACAGGAAGGAACACAGACAGTGAGAGGTGGGCTCTCCACTGAGCGATGACAGAATAGATCGGACACTGCAAGTATCTTAGGAGAGCCCCACTCAGCACTGCAAACCCCTCCTCCCCAAACGAAGGCAGAACACAGTGCAAGAAAACCAACTCCCTACCCTTAAAGTAGCCCAACTAGCTGTAACAGTTGCTAACCCGGGTCGGCCTCGCACCCTGGACCCATCCTCCTCCTGTGTTCTCACGGGCTTCTCTGCTGGCTCCCCTTTTAGGTTCAGTATCCACTCAGTCCCCAGACAGGTTGCCACCAGGTGCCAACACCGGCGGCTGGAGGAGGGTGGGGCTGGCTGGGGCGGGGCTCTGACCAGTAGGAACCTGCAGGGCCGGCTGGAGGTTGCGGTGCCCAGCCCGGGCAGCGCCTGCTGAGATCTCGCTCCAGCCGGCTGCCCCAGAAGTCATACACCACCCCGAGAACCGAGCGCGGTGCAGCAGGTGCGGCGGCTGCTCACCTTCGGTAGCTCGCGCAGCTGGTTGGCGTCGAGGAGCAGCTCCTCGAGGCTACGACTGTAGCGGTAAATCTCCTCTGGCACAACCTGCAGCGAGCAGTGCCGCTTATCCACCGACTCCACGTGCCGGTTGCAACGCCAGAGCGGGATGCACTTCAGCATGATGCGGGCGGGCAGTGAGCGCGGGCTCGGGAGGCGCTCGGCGGGCTCGGGCCGGGGGGCGGGGCTCGGCCCGCATGAGCGCCGAGCGCGGGCGGAGCGGCGCGCGCGGGGGTGGGGCGGGCAGCCGGGACCCGGACCGCGGCCGGGGTCGGCGCTCCGCTCGGCCCGCGTTCAATACGAGCTGTAGGCTCCGACGGCGACACACAGCTGGCGGCGCGGCCTAACCCGGCAGCGCTTTCTTAGGCGCTGGGGGCGCGGCGGCGGCTCCGCATCCCGCCCGGCCTGCTCACCTAGCTGCTCGTCCGTCCGCAGCACCGCAGCCGGAACCGCCGCCGCTGCCCGCGACAACCGCCCAGCCGCGCAGCCCGCCGGGAAGCCTAGGCCCGCCCTCTCTGCTCAAAACTACAGCTCCCAGAGGCCCACGCGGCGTGGCGTCTCCGACGACCCGTAGCGGTCTTGCGCGGAGCATGTCGGGACTTCCGGCCTCGCTCTGGCGTGACCCATAGTAGCAGGTGTAATAATTCAGACGCCCGACTGCCCACAAAGTGCTCTCTAGGTCAGGGTCCCACAGATCTTGGGACCAGACTCCTCTCAGCGCTATTCACATGAGCAAGGCTGCAAGCCAGCACTCCCCACAAAGGAAGATAAAGCAAGGCCCGTCTACCCCGTTCCTCCTGTTCACCCCTGCACAGCATGCTCAACGCCCTCCTTGTTCCTGATGCCTTGGAACCCAGATAAGACATTCCGCCCAACTTCAGACACAGGGACTTGAGGGCCAGTGGTATCTGCATCTTTATGTACACTACAGGGTGGGTTGGGCAGAGGGCCTGGTCCCAGGGACACACCACTTGTAACGCTTTACAAAACCCAAAGGAAGGAAGGGGCAAGTGCAAGTCCAGGAAATGAGGCCAAAGTCACGCGGAGAGGTCGCTGTTATCAAAACGCTCCTGGTCATACACTTCAGCCACCACCTTGCGACCACCAAACCAGCGCCCATTGAGGGCCTGGATAGCCTTGTGAGTCTCTGAGGCCATAGAGAACTCCACAAAAATCTTGACGATGATTTCTGCGTCTTCCTCTTCGCCCTGTTTTTCTTGGTAGATAATGACCCGGTTCACAGCACCAAATTTGCCACACTCCTCTGTCACCTCTCCCTCCAAGTCGTCATCGATGTCCTTGGGGTCCACCATGTTTCGGAGAACCATCACTGTAGACTGTGGAAGAGACAATTGACTGCTGTGACTGTGGGAAAGACACCTGAACGCTGCAACCCATCACCCACTACTTCACATCCACACCGCCGTAAAGTGGGCCTGCACGAGCCCACCTACCTACCTCCTGTTTTCTGAGTAGCTTTTGCATAACCATGTGGCGAGCACTGCTGCCAGAGATGCTCATGTGCTCCTGCTCACTCAACATCTCTGGCCGCTCTGACTCAGGAAACAGCTCCTCCTCTTCCTTCTCCTTCTTGGGCTCCAACAGACCCAACGTTGGTGGGCTGGCTAGAATGGGGTTCACTACTCCCACAGAGGGGATGGTGACCGGAATAGGAGGGCGGGCTGGTGTCACACCTGCAGCAAAACCAACCGAGTTTCATACACTCTCCTTTTTGGGAAAGAGTAAAGAGATGGTTGTCGATAGCCAGACTGCCCTGGGTTCAAGGGATTACATTGAAATAAGTATGGGTTGGGAAGTTGAAGGCAGACCCTAGAGAAGGGAAAGGAATGGTGGAGAACCTGATCCACTCAGACTCACCTGTGATGACTCCAGGGGCCTGGGCAGCCATAACAGCCTGGGGTAGGGCTCCTAAGGGCTGGGCCAGTGTCAGTGCTGGGGACACTAGTCCTGGTGTGGCTAAAGTACCCAGCACTGCTGCTCCAGCCACTGCTTCCTGCAACCAAAACGCAAGCAGAGTCAGTTCTTTGTTCCCACCCAAACCATCTAAGAGCCAGTTCCCGAAGGCTGCGTGGGTCTATCCACCCACTGTCCACACTCATCACTGCACCAGCTCTCACCTGAGCTGTAATCTTGGCCGTGGCTGCAGCTGCGGCCACAGCAGCAGCAGGCGGGAGACCTCCAGGCGTGGCAGGTGTTAGCAGGGGCATGGGGGGTGTGACGGCCTTGCCCACCCTCAAGTACTGGCCACCCAGATCAAAGAGGTTCATGGAGGACACAGCATCCTGGGACGACTGGGCCTTCTCATATTCTGCAGGGCAGGATGAGCAGTGAGAAAAGCCAGCCCCAGTAAGAGGCGGGCTCCCTCTTCTCCTTGGCCCTTCCCAAACTCACCGATAAAACCATAGCCCTTGTGCTTGCCAGTTGTGGGGTCTCGGGCCAGCGTACAAGACTTGATCTTGCCAAAGGCTTCAAATACACTCTTGATGTCATCATCAGACAGGTCTTGATGCACAGAGGCCACGTATATTCGGTTGAAAGCCCTAGCCTCCTCAGCCAGCTGGTCTATGATGGGTTGGGCTTGTCCGATGTTGCTGGGTCTTCCCACCTGAAGGTCAAGAACAACCATCAGCCTAGGTCTGTGGTGACTGCTTGTGTGTATGTAACTTCCCAAGACCAAGCTTTCTTGTCCTTACCTTGATGTTCCTGCCCCCAAGCATCACAGAGTTCATCTGCTCCAAAGCCAGCTGCGCAGCTTCTGGGACCTCATACTCCACGAAGGCAAAGCCCTAAATACAGGAAAGTGTTAGAAGGCAAGGAAAGCAGACAGAAGGGCAAGCTAAGGCACCAGGGCAGCTCTGATCTGCTTACCTTATGCTTCATGGTAACGGAGTCCCAGGACATATCAATGCTCTTGATGGGGCCAAAGGGAGCAAAGGCCTGGCGAATAGTGTCTTCTCCCAGCTCATAGTAGATGGAGCCCACATAGACCCGGCACATGATAGCCAGTGCCCGCTGCCGCTGAGCTGCCATCTGCAGCAGGACAGAAGGAGAGAGCCACTGGCTTGTCAGGAAGGTGGGAGACTCAGCAACCCTCTCCCATCCTGGCCCACCCGCCCAGCTCTGCCGTGGGAAGGACTCCCCACGCAGCAGTGAGGTGCAGGCTGGGCCCTTGCAGCCAGGGTTTAGGGGTCAGCAGGACCCCACCCCAAGGAAGGCCAGGCCCAACGGCAGGACATGGAAGCAGCCAGCCCACCCAGGTCCCAGACAGACTTTGGCAGCAGAGCTGACAGGTGGTCAGAAGGCAAGGCTGAATGACCTATAATTCAGCCCACTTCTGTAGTCTGGAGGCCAGGTACCTGGGCTGGGCTGGGAGATCCTCCCACTAGTCCAGCCAAGTATTGGGACAGAAGAGGGAAGGAGCTATCCAAGCCAGACACACCTACTGGCATGGAGGCCAGAAGAGAGGGTGGCAGAAGACAGGGCAGCTATTGCCCAGAAGAGATCCCAGGGAAGGAATTTGGGAGCCCAGAAAGGGGCTTTCTGGAGAGAACAAGGAGCAAGTGCTCATGCAGGGAGACATAGGTGAGGACTCAGTGTGTTCTATACTCCCCCCATCCCAACACCCACAAAAAAGAGCTGCTGGGAGCACATGACTGTAGCCACAAGAGCTGGCCCAGGGAAGAGCATCACAAGGCAGCAGAGAACCCAATGAAGAAGCCTCGGGGATCCTTAGGGCTGGGAAGCTGGCAGGACTAGCAGTGAGCTGGGCCATTTTAACAAGGGACCACCCATGCCCTGGGAAAGGCTCCTTCCAACACTTCATAGATATGCCAGGCAAGGGGGTTCTAGAGCCAGAAATAATGGGCCGCAGGTATGACCCCATGGGCCAGGGCCTTCCTCCTTAACATAAACAAGGGCTCCTCTCACCCTAACAAAGGTCCCAGTGGCAATTTACTTCTTCAGACATTAGAAGGCCTAGTACAGCCCAGTCTCCCTAAGAGAGAGGACTTAAAGGTCCACCAACACAACTCATCCAGGTGGGGCCTATCTTTCCTCACATTAGGAATTCCCTGAATTTGGGACCATTCCCTCTAACTTGCTGCTAACAAGCCTCAGGCTACTGTCCAGATGAAGGGCCCCAATGGTAGAGCCACCCCTTCTCTAAGGCCCACACAGACATGAAGCCACATGTGTCCTTCAGGTCAGTTTGACAAGAGAGTGCCAAGTCTCCCTTTCATGGTAGACTACCCACAACCACAGGTCTCTCTGACCATATCTCCCAGGACTCTACAGAGGGTCAATAGCTTCCTTTCAGACATGCTTTCCAGAGTAGACAAAGTATGTCTCAAATTTGAAGGCAACTCATCCATGGGTGGCCCCCCAAGTGGACACCCCAGAGAAAGGGTCATGTCTTTCCCACAGGATCTCCCCAGGATAGGGCCTGGCCACTTCAACTTGCCTCTGGGCAAGGAAGAGCCATCTCCTTCCCAGACGCCTCTGCTTAATGCAGCCATGGCCATGTGGCCTCTACCCCTTGCTGAGAGCTAGGTCTATGACCCAAATTATTGTTTGCCCTTCCCTCTCTTGCTCACTCAGGTCCCCAACCCCCATCCCATCCATCCATCCTCCCTCCAGAGCATGATGGGGCCACAGTTAGGACCCCTCTCTTATCAAGGAGCTTGACCCCAACCCAAGAGCCCGGGCAGCCTGGAGACTGTCGGAGCTGGAGGCCCACAGGTACATCCCCCACATGGGGTGGCAAGGCACAGATGAGCCTGGCATTGGCAGCTACCCTCCCTGGCTGGCTGCCGCGGCTGCCCTCCGCAGTTACCTGGCCGGTTAGTTTTAAGGTGGGCCCTCAGAGCAGATGGAGGCCTCCCCAGGGGCGGTCCCGGGGTGAGTGCCCACACCACTGGCCCCACCATGCCTGGCGCTCTGCTGTGCTCGTCCAGAGCTGGCGGGCAGGGCCGGCCAGGGGAGCAAGGTCCCCAGCAGTGGGCTGCACTGCCCCCCTCTAGCCCTGACTAAGGACATGAGCCCCAGAAGAAGTGAGCATTTCTATTGACCGATTGCAAAGGTGAGAGAGGATCTCCAAAGCCCATTGTCACTGCTGCCATCTGAAAGACAGTAAAGACAGAGTTCAGTCTGTTGGAGCCGAGCAGTCTCCCGCTCTTGTCAACACCTCACGCAGACAGCAGCAAGGCGCGGAGTCCCCGCCCTGCCAGGGAGGCCCGCCTGCCTTCCCACACTGCTGGCCACTCTGGCTGGTCACTGGCACCTGCCTAGGGGGGCTTCAGAGCCCCACGTGGCCCGCCCCACAGCCTTTGCAGCAGGACCGGCGAGGGCAGAAGGAAGGGAGGTAGGAGAGGGATGGACAGAGCACAGTGAACAGCCAGTATGAATGTCTGAGGGTTGGACCTGGGGGTGGGGAAGGCTCAAGGCCTAGGAACCTGTCAGCTTTACATAGGCTTCTTCCCATAGATATCACAGCCTCCAGCTTAGAGTAGGGCCCAATGGAGCACACCCCTAGACTGCCCCTTCAATCAAGGTCCCCAGTGATAAAGGCCTGACCATGGAGGCAGGGAGGATCACAATCTACATGCTGCCATCATGGCTATACACAGCCTGGGTGACAAGGGTGTGGTAAGACCCAGAGGCACTAATGGGAAGACCAAGAAGGAGAACTGGGCAGAGCTACAGAGAAGGAGTGGGAAGGGGGTGGAGAAGGGGCCTTGTCAAGCAACCAGAGGAAAGGCCAGGCCAATCATGCCTCAGAGAGGACCCTGGTGGTCCAGAGAATGAATCTTGAGAGTCTGAGAGTGATAAAACCTTCTGGGGGCAGTCAGCCACAGGCACAGGAGGAGGCAGAAAAGAGGAGGAGATGGTGGGAAGGGGCAGTGGAGGCTTCCTGGCCCAGGCTGGGCAGAAGGGCCTCCAGCAGAGCCAGCCCCAAGACAGTGGCTGTGGTATGCAGGAGGGTGGTAGGGCTCACCTGCAGGTTGGTGAGCTGCTGCTGCTGGTGCGCGATGGTCTGTTTCACCAGCACACTCTTGATGCTCTGCTCCATTGCATATTTCTTGGCCTGCAAGAGATGGCAGTGAGGAGCACTGGGGGGCCCAGCCTGCAGGGGGATGGCCTGCCTTTCCAACCCTGGTTAAGCAGCTGTGCCCAGGAGATGCACTCTCACCTTCTGGAGGGCCTCCTGCTGCTCGGGCGTCAGGGGAGGCAGCCCCAGCTTGGTGCCTGTGCTTTGCCCATTTTCCATCTTGATGGATTCTGTGCCCTGAAGTAGGAAACAGGGAAGTTGTTAATCAGCAAACTCAACATTTCTCATGTGGTCCCAGAAATCCCACAAGCCATTTATCCCTAGACTCTAAAACCAAAGCAAAAGATAAGCCCCAATACAAATTATCTTCTGCCTGGTTAGAATGCAGGCCTTCCCTTCAGACATTGCTATACCCACTCAAAACTTTGTCAGACATGACTTGTGGATGGGACACATTAAACCAGGCAGGTACCCTGTAGGGCAACACAATGGCCTCTTCATGAAACACAGGAGAGCAGGCTGCCTGCCTTTGTTGACTATTTGATCCCAGAGTCTTGTAGAACAGCCAACCTTTATTGTCCTCCAGAGCTCAGAAAACGGAAGCAGGACCAAAGACTCATTACTCATAGGCTACCAGGCACCCTAGCCTCTTAGTTTCCTCAACAGGCCTTGCCAGGGCCTCAGGCCACCCCAGAACAAGTAAGGAGGCAAGAGACCTTCTCTCCAACAATGCCCATTCCAGGCCTGAAGACATTCTTTCAAAACATACCTCCTAGAGGGTGGGTGTTAATCCTCAGTTCATGAGCCCTATAAAGGGCTACAGCCTACTTCCATTAACCAAGCAGCACCCTAACCAAATTTATACAGAACAGGCAGTGCTGGCCATCGGGGAGAGCTTGACACTTGAACACTACTAGAACTGTGCTTAAGTTCCTATCAAAGCCATTTCCAAGTTGTTTGCAGGAGAGGAACACAATCATGTAAACAGGGAAAGGATATTAGAGCCAGCAGACCCTGGGAGGGATGGACAGAGCCAGCCTATGTAAATACCATTGCAATATAACTCTGGTTACTCTTCTAGGTGTTAAGACACAACCTTTGAGAGCAACAGCAGAAAAAAGAAGGCCCTCAGCATAGAAATAACAGCAAAGACTAAAACACAAAGAAGACAGGCCAGGTCTGACTGACTCAAACCCCAGCCACCCCATCATGGATGCCAGAATGCTGAGTTTCTGTTCAACAGTCAAAAGGTAGGACGTTTATAAGGCCCCTCTGGGGCAGTCTCAAGAAACCTTAAAGTCCCAAGACCCTACAGTCCTTCAAGAGCTGCCAATGGATGGGACCAAGGGTTGTAGTCTGGCTCATACTAGATCTGTCCTTTGCCCTCTCAGCTGGCCCCAAGCCTGTAAGACTGTGACACTAGAGTAGGCTGTCACCATGGAAATCAATGCCAGTTCTTCTCAGCCCCTAGAAACTTTTCAATCTCTTCTTTGTCTTGGTGAACAAAAGGCCCTTCTCCCACCAACCAACAGCACACTGGCCGGCCAGTCGGAACAGAGCCTCAGCCCCCACAACTTCCCAAGATCCACCGATGCATACCAATATCTCTGTCTGCAAACCCCTACACACACACACACACACACACACACACACACACACACACACACACACCAGTGCCTAGAGGGCCTAGCCAGAGGCCACCACAGTATCTTGTTGAAACCTTCTGGGACTCTTGTGGAGGCGGGAATAAAGAATCTATCACCTAGCAACAACAGAGCCAGCTTCACATCCCAGAAGATTTACTCCCATGGGCCAGTAATTAGAGAACAAATCCATCCATGCCCACCCATAACTCCAGAGAAGCATGGCAGGGGGATGGGAGGGGGGTGTCTAACACACATGTGCTTTTGACTTACATGTTATCTTGCTGTTTTACTTACATGAAAACAAAGCTAAAATGGAAATCCTATTTCTAGTTCTAGACACAACACTGCCATTCTGAAACAGAGGGCCCATCCTTCTGCACAATGGCTAATGGCTCAGAGCCAGCACCACCAACGGCTGACCATACTTATGCCCATCATCCCCATCCTCCCCCTGCTTCCTGGCTAGCCAACTGCTGGGCCCCGACAAGCTTAGGCTACTTGGACTCTCACAGAAAAGAAACGCAACAGAAGCAAGCTGAGGAGGGGGCAGGGCTAAGCCCTAAGATTTCCCCCACTCAAATCTCCAACTTGACCCAATCAGGTCTCTCTAGGCCCAGAAATGGATTGGCTGGCAGGCAGGCAGGCAGGCAGGCAAGGGAAAATCATGTTTAAGGTTAATACCTGTGGAGGTTTCCATTTGTCTCCTGCTGCCACCACTGCCGCCGCTGCCACCGCAGCCGCTGCTGCTGGCTCCGACCCTCCTCCTTGTTGGCCATTGACCTGCTGCAGGCAAGAAGGAAATATAAATAGTCATACAACCTATCACCCAGTCCCTCTCCTCTTTTGAAGGTTGCCTTCCCATCATCTAGAATAAGGGAAGCTGGGCAAGGGCTTAAGAAGGTCCACTGAGTATTTAGTCTCATAATCACTCCCACCTTGTAGTGCCCTTAGCCTGCCAGTACATACACAGCTTCCCAGGGTACCAACAGAAAGCAGAGCAGCAGCTGGGCCAGGCCCAAGTTGACAGTCTCCCGGCAAGGGACAGAAGAGAAGGACAGAAGCAAGCAATGCTTTAGCCCAAGGCCAAAGAAAGCCGCCCTCTTCTGCTGACAGACTGAGCCAGATTAGATGACCAGCTGGCTGTGTCCTCCCATCCTTCCCAAGGAAGCAAGAACACTTCTGCCATCACTTGGGCTAGACCTCTTGGCTCAACATTTAGTCCAGTAATTCCATAAGCTCTGGGTAAACCCAAGCCTCCCTCACCCAGCAGACAGAGTGAAAAACTGTCCTAGGATAACAGCTGAGAGTTTGGCTCTCACCATCAGAAGGGACAGAGTCCCTTGTCCCAAGGCAGCCCTCAGGAGATGGAGCTCTTAGCGTCCTGTGGTGTGGTCCTTGCCACCCGCTAGACCCCAGGTAGAGGTAGGTATATAGTGGGGTGATTGTGATGGAGGCCCTAAAACCTACCCCAACTTCTCAGAAGACTATGGTAACAGAAGAATGTGCTTACTCTAACATCAGCTAAATTACATGATCCACAAGTATCAAAAGACAGAGAGATGGTTGTGTCCATTCTTAGAAACAAAGCCAAAGGCTGGCAATTTGGACAAAGTCTCTCAGGTCATCAGGCTACTGAAGGTGGAACTGGCAGCAGCACAACGTAATGCTCTGTGAAGACCTTGCGATGGAACTGGGAACTATGGCTGACACTGCCTATACACAGAGCTCCTCCTGGTGCTACCAACCTGAGTGTGCACTACTGTCTGTCTTTGCTCCATTGTGACTCAGAAATGATATCTCAGAGAACACAAAAGTAGTGACTCCAGTGGTACAGGTATCCACACAACAGAGGCTGCTTCCCAACACCAGCAGTAAAAGCATGCCTCAGGCACTAGCCAGACACCAGTGAGAATGGTGACCCTGGGGCACACTCATAACTTCCTGCCTCTCCAAATGAGTAGCCATCCAGGGACAGGAATAATGCTGAAAGCAGCAGACAATTCAGTGCATATGCACAATTCCAGGGAAAGCTCACTTATGGACAAACAACCCAATTTAGCCCATTTACCTCTGCAGAGAGCTAGCTCTCCCATACAGAGTCTAAAATTCTGTTCTAACCAGTCACTGGGAGAGCCTAGAGAAAACTATCATTTGTTATCACAGCTGGTCACTAATGTGTATCTCGGCCATGGTGCATCCAGAGAGGGGAAGATCCCTTGAGGAATTGATCTGCTGCTGAGTGTCTCAGGTACGCAAGCCAAGCTCTGCCCTTCACCAGCTCAGAATAAAGAGTTATTTTCATTACAAAACATTAAATACCCTAAGCAAATCACCTAAAATCTAGTCTTGAAGCTCTTCTTGTGCAGGGGCATGGCCTATTTCTCAGGCAGCAGCGAAGATTTATGGAATCAATTTCCATGAAGTCCCTTAAGCCTGCATATGGAAAGTAAGCCACAGGTTCTAGCAACATTAGTACCATTGAGAGCAGTGTCAGACCCCAAGAATAGGACTGTCTGAAGGACGCTGTCTTCCATCTGTTCAGGTCCCTTCACAGGGTGAAGTGCTACTTCCTGGGTAGCCAGGCTTGTACTGAGCACTGTGGATGCAGCAAAACGAGGGGGGGGAAGGGGGGGAGAAAGAGAGAGGGGAGAAAGAGAGGGGGGAGAAAGAGAGAGGTGGGGAGAAAGAGAGACAATTCTCGGGGACCTTGTGGTCAAATGCTGGCAAAGAGCTGGGTGATGGTGGCACTCGCCTTTAATCCCAGCACTTGGGAGGCAGGGGCAGGCGGATTTCTGAGTTCGAGGCCAGCCTGGTCTACAAAGTGAGTTCCAGGACAGCCAGGGCTACACAGAGAAACCCTGTCTTGAAAAAACAAAAACAAAACAAAACAAATGCTGGCAAAGACTGTTCTAGCTGCTTCAGTGGTGAGACTTAAGGCTCGAGACCATCTCAATAACGACACTACTTGTCTGGCACCGGCTAATCTTTCAGTCTGCATGAACACCAGGGACTACCCAGAAATGAGGCATCCGCTCTCCTCCAGGGCTGTTCAAAGTATTTTATACTCTGCCCTCACCCTTCCTTCTATCATCTGACAGGCACCTAAGGGCAGTCACCAAGTCCTCAGCTCTCTGGTTATCTTTCCGCAAAGACCATTTACACCAGTAGCTTCAAGCAGCAGGAGCATGAATTTTGTTTTTAAGGTAGCCCTGGTGTAAGCGATAAATACTAAATCTACCCCTCACAAGCTGGAGCAAGTGCTCCTCTCCCAATATGAAAGCGCAGTTCCCAGCTAAGGCTGAGGAATGACAGCCTATGTGTTCTCTACTCGACCCTACCCTACGCTGGCCTCCAGGCACCTAGGGCTTAAGTGGTCTCAGCCCTTGCTTCATCCCCTCTGAGTGAGGGTGGCGGCTAACAAAAGGCTGGGTTGCAGTGGGATTTGGTCCAAGAGATAAGTAGTTCCTAAAGAACTACTTGTGGTATCCATTCTCGGAACATTCCCGACTGACCAGGGCAGAACCAAGTTCAGCCCTTGGAGCGTCCAGCCCAAGACAAGGGGTTAGCAAAGTCTTATGATGCCCACCCAGACCAGTGACCGAGGCAGACACCGACTGTCGGGTTCCCCACAGAGGCAGGGACAGAATGGCTGTCTGAAAGGTGTGGAGGGGAATGGGGGTTGGAGGAGATGCTCTTCCCCTCCTGCGTGGTAACGGAACGGGAAACCCTCGTCTCCGAGCACCACGGCGTAGAGCAAATGCTAACGGGCCCGCCCCTTCCGCGTCCCCAACACGGGGCGTAGCCGCGCAGGTCTGGAGCAGGCACCGGGAAGCCCTAACGCTACCGGACGCCTAGACAGTTGTCACCCAGTCTCGACAGAGAGGACCGCCCCGCGGGGATCCAGCAGGGCAGCCCCGCGACCGGCCCACCCCGCCCAGCTGCCGGAAACTGGAGTCCTCGAGCCGGAAGCTGCAGTCGAGCCCCAGCCGCGGCCTCAGCCGCGCGCTCCCGCTCCGCCTCCGCCCCGCGTGCCGGGGACCACGGCAAAGTCCGTACGAGGGACCGGTCGGGCCGCCGCGCACCCAGGGTCCCCTCCGCACCCTGTCCCAGCCGACGACTCACTCCTCCGAGCTGACGGCCGCCCCCCGGCCGCGAGGGACTCACTTACGAGAGCTATAGTCGCCGTCGCCATCTTGCGTCCGTCGCGGCCGCCGCGCGCGCCACAAGCATCAGCTCCCTCCGCAGTCTCGCGCGATCTGGGCGTCGGACGCGGAAATCTCGCGACACACGGAAGAGCTACGAGAGCGGAGACCGGATCGCATTTCCGGGGGCGAAGCACACCGTGAATGTACCGGACAAGGAGGGGCGGGTAGGCGTTGTGGAGTGGAGACCTGGAGAGCCCTCCCCTGGTCGGGGGTCGACATTTTTGAATCATTTCCGTCTGCCTCTTTTCCCAGCACCCTATTTCAGTTGCGTCCACCTGCTGGAAGCTCGCAGACTGCGGAGACAGAAGACAAAAAGACTGCTGCATTGTCTTTGCATTGTCCATCTAAAGTCAGGAATCCTCGTTTATTTTGAAATACGATCTCTTTCCTAGTGAGAGAATAGCCTTTTAGAGCGATTGACACGCAGATGGCCCCAAAAGATGGCTCCCCAGCCTGTCCTGTGGTTATAGTACTGTGGGCATAAATGTGCACGTTAGTCCCCAAGTCCTGAGCTATGTGTAAATCTTTCATCTGGGCTGTGTGACCGTAAGGCTGCCTGCAAAACATCAACCACATCTGTAAGATCAAGCACCTTCAAACCCCACCGGGTAGCCATTCTCGTTTTCCACCCCTCGGCTTTTCAGAATTTGATATAGAGATCTTTAGCAAAACATGGCAGAATATTTTCCTCCCACTCTGGACCCCCGTTAAACAGGAAAGAGCTCTACTGAAAGCAAACCTAAGTGGCCAGAGAAGTGGAAGGCTGGGAAGCCAGGAGAGGGCCTTAGCAGGCTGGCGTGTGATGCCTGTGTCTTGAATTCTCCAAAAATGTGCAGATAGTTTAAAAAAAAAAAAAAAAAAGTAGGTGCCTCCAGATTTCTATCCCCACTACAAGATAATAGTCGTTCTGTCTCTGCCAACAGTGGCTGGAGATTAGCTCCATTCTGGGAAAGAAGCATTGAGACCCAGCTTAGCATCCCACTCTTAAGCACAACTGGCCAGCCAGAATCACCAAGCACAAGAGCATGAAAAGAAACTAAGACAACCAAGGAAATGGAAGATACCTAAAGATGTTGCATCCCCAAAACAAGAAAATAAAGATCATGAACTTAGATTTCCCAATTTAAAAAAGAGAAAAATGAAAACGACAGCCAGGTGTTGGTGGTGCACTCCTTTAATCCCAGCACTTGGGAGGCAGAGGCAGACTTCTGAGTTCGAGGCCAGCCTGGTCTACATAGTTCAGGACAGCCAGGGCTACACAAAGGAACTCTTGTCTGGAAAAACACACACCCCCTCCCAAAACAAAACAAAAAATCTGCAAATGAGCAATTCGATAAGTTGAAAAATAAAGTTGAGCAGTGTGTGGTTGCATATACCTGTGATCCCAGCACTCCAGAGGCAGGGGCAAGGAGGAGCTCTGTGAGTTGGAGGCCAGCCTGGTCTACCTTTCCAAGTAGTTCCAAGCAACTTCCAAGATAGCCAGGACTACATAGAGAGATCCTGTCTCAAAACAACCCATAAAGTTGAAAATGCCAAGAAAATAAAACGATTATAATCACATTGGTCAATATTCTTCAAGAGTTAGAATTAGATGGGCCCACTAGAGATTCTGAAAATACACACACACACACACACACACACACACACACAGGATGTTGAGTGGGCTGGGTCTTAGTGTAGGGAGCCATTCAACCGTTCTTTAAAGACGGCATCGACCGATTCAGCTGTTCTGGCATAAATGACTCTTAAATTGGCATTAGGCAGTGTCAGCTGTTTGATCTTGAGCCCGAGAACACCTGGTGTAGTCACGCGAGAATACCTGGTGTAGTCACGTGAGAGCCACGAGGCAGAGGCAGCTCGGTGATTGGCCAGGACAGGGTATAAATAGGCTGCTTGTGGTGGGGCCATTTGCCATTTGCCATCATGCTCTGCTAAGCTGTAAGTGCATCAAGTTCCTGAGTAAACCGTTGGGGAAGAAACCTGTTTGTCTTGTGTCTTATTCCCGCTGGACGGGGACGGCGCACGACATCTTAGCACCACCAGCGGGAACCCCAGGCACCACCCTCTGATAGTGATGGACCTTGCTTTTCAGAAAAATCTTTGGCAAGCTGATAAAAACTTTGAAACTCTTTGAAATGCTGAATCTGTCTTCTCTAGAACTAGCCAGGGATCAGATTGCACGGTGACAGTATTTGGCTGCTTTAGGTGTCTTGTGAGTCAAAAGTGAAGAGTCAATGGTTTTTAGCAAGCACCACCTCTGAGTGCCTGTTCCAAGCATGGGAAAGGCAGACCTCTGTGAGCTGGAGGTCCTCCTGGTCTACCTTTCCCCTTAGTTCCAAGCAAATTCCAAGACAGTCATGGCTACATAGAGAGATCCTGTCTCAGAAAAAATAGATCAGGTTGGCCTTAAACTCTCAGATCCACCTGTCTCTGCCTCCAGTGTGATACTATGTACCTCTGCCAGCAGCTGATGGAACAGATGCAGAGACCCACAGTCTAAATTGGAGATTTGTAACCACAGAATCAGCTAAGCTGGCCTCACAGGGCCTATGCTAGGTCCTCTGCATAAATGTTAAGGTTGTTAGCTTGGTGTTTTATGGGACTCCTAGTCATGGGAATGAGAGTGTCTCTGACTCTTTTGCCTGCTCTTGGGACCCCTTTTCACCTCCTGGGTTGCCTCATCCGGCCCTGATATGAGGGTTTGTCATATCTTGTTATGCTGTGTTGGGCTGAGATCCCTGGGCGGCCTGCTCTTTTCTAAAGGAAAACAGGAGAGTGGGTGTGATGGGGGAGGGGTGCTGGGAGGGGTGGAAGAGGAAACTGTGATTGAAAACAAAATTAAATTAAAAAAAGAAAAGAAAAAAGTCTTCACTCTGCCCTTGAGCCCTCTCAGAGCAGCTCCTGCACCGGCTTACCCATAACCACCTGATAAACAAATGTAAAATAATAGAAAATACAAATTCAACATCTCAACAATTTATCTAGGAAATAGGAGAGAAATCAATAAACAATTCAAGAATATGTCACTTTTCTTTTTTCTTTTTTCCTCTTTTTTTTTTTTAAACTGTAGCAGGTCACTGATAATTTCCAAAACACTAGGCAAAGAAAGGATGAGGAGAAACAGAGGAGCTCTTACACAAAAGGTCAGAATTCCGAAGAGTGGCAATTCCTGGAACTAGAAGAATGTAACATGACACCCTTAAGTCCCGAGGAGAGAATGTTTTCAGCTAAACAAACTTCTCATACCTTTCACACATCTAAGATTCAAATAAGGGTAAACAGGCAAAGATTTCATAAAGCTGAAGAATGTTCCCTTTCACGTGGGGGTAAGTGAAGAGGAACGCATGAGACCCAGAGAGAAGAGAGAGGAGGCATGCAGACGGATCCTGGTGCAGGGCAGCTCGCACCAACGACTGAGCCATAACACTGGAAGAAGCAGCAGGCTCACTCGGTGGAGATTCAGTAAGAGAAGGGTGGTCAGTTGTGCTTGGTCCTAAATATTGAGAGGAGCCTGCAGATGAATTAATGGCAAACAGATATCAGAAAGTAAGGAGCAGAGCTGGGGAGTGGCTCAGCAGTTAAGGGGGGCTTGCCACCAAGCCTGATAATCTGAGTTCAATCCCTTGAGCCCACATGGTGGGGAGAAAAAAAAAAAACAAAAAACACTAACTCCTACAGGTTGCTGTCTGACCTCCTCATGAGCTATGGCACACACCACACCCACCACACACACACACCATTTAAAAGAACTAAAAAGGAAAATTATTAACTTCAGAGAAAACAAAAAATTGTGCAATAGGGAAAATATAATGTAGGACACGTCCTCTGCTAAAACCTAAGCTGATGGAACTGTAATACTCATCAGTGATGCCCATCAAAATGGGGTGATGCTGGGGCAGAGAGTGGGCAGGTAACTAGCCCTAAAGACTGCCATGTGGGGGCACCATAGAAAAACCAGTAAACAGGACTAAAAGCACGCCTGTGTCTGGACATGGTGGCACATGCCTTTAATCTCAGCGTTATGTGAAAGTGAAGCAAACCTGGTCTATGCAGTGAGCTGGCTGTGATGGCTGTTCCTGGTTGTCAGCTTGACAACATACATCTGGAATGAACTCCAATCCAGAAAAGGAGGGTACACCTGTGATCCAGATCTTGAGGCTGGAAAATACAGGCTTCCGACTGGATCTTGACACACAAGTTGAGGCATAGTGACCATGGAAAGCTTAGGTCCAGGCAAGGTAGTCCATGCCTTTAATCCCAGGAGACTGAGGCAAGCAGACCTCTGAGTTCAAGGCCAGCCTGGGACAAAGTAAGGCCAGCACACCTATTAGAGCCTACTTCTTCAGGACTCCAGCTTATACCAAAGACTAGCTGAAACTAGTAGCCTTGTGGGTCTGAGCAACTAGTAGATTTTTGGATTTCCCATTCATAGCTGACCATTGTTAGGTTAGATGGACTACAGACTCTAAGTCATGACAATAAATTCCCTTACTGTATAGAGACATTCCATAAGTTCCGTGACTCCAGAGAACCCTGACTAATACACAGGCTGAGGCTAAGAGATTTAATTTGTGTAAAATCAGGTAGATTGCATTAGTTATTCGCTATTGACCCTGCCCGGCAGGTCAACTTTCAAAACAGTATGTTTGCAGTAAGGCACGATGGCTTACACCTATAATCCAGAGCAGCACCAGCCTGCTCTGGATACTGAATTCCAGGCAAGCAGAGCTGAATAGCAAGACTGTATCTCGAAAGATAAACTGAACAGCCAGATGGTGGTGCATGGCTTTAATCCCAGCACTTGGGAGGCAAAGGCAGGCAGATGTCTGTGTTTGAGATCAGCCTTGTCTACAAAGTGAGTTCCAGGACAGCTAGAGCTACACAGAGTGGGGGAAAAAAAATCAAAAAACCAAACCAAAAAAAATGCTAAAGTATAGCACTGATGCTTTCAAATTCAGTTTAATTACCTGTACAATCTGTTGAGGATTTTAAAAATAAACTATGTCAGACCATGCATAATCAGAGTTCATTTAATTTATTAGATGTCCCATGACAAATCTGCTTTATTTTAGGTTTTGGTTTCGGTTAAGATGGCATAGTAGGTAACACAGTAACAACACCCACCACCCACGTCCATTCTCCAAGCACCAAAGCCCAGGATGATAGCAGAAGGAACTGTGCAGGTGTGGTTCATCTACAGACCCTGAGAAGGAGATCATCCTCGGTTATCCAGGTGGGTCCAACCTACTCACAAAAGGCCCCAACACTTCCCAGCAGTGGGAAGCCAGCCAGCTAGTCCATGACAAAGATTCAACTTGATGTTGCTGGTCTCGAGGAAGGATAAAGAAAAGCTAAGAAAAGTTGGTGGCCTCTAGAAGCTGAGAAGTGTTCTTGGCAGCTGTCGAGAAAATAGGAATTTCTGCCTTACCATTGCAGGAAAGTGAGTTCTGCCAATAGCCTGAAGGAGCAGGAGTTAAGTCCCAGCTTCCAGAAAGGAACTTAGCCTGGGTATTAATCTAGTGAGAGCCCGGATCACACTTTTGATGTACAGAACTGTGTGTGTATGTGTGTGTAATTCCAAACCACTGGGTTTATGATATGTGTTAACAGCAGCAGTGTGGAACTATTCATAATACAATAATGAGCTTTCCTAGTTTCACACACGAAGTGTTTAAAAAGAACCATGACTGCATTAAATTTATATATGCATTTAAAAAACGTTTAAGACCTGGTTTGAAGTTGGGAGAGAGGCAGTTCAAGAACCAAGAGACCAGGGTGGCTCTGAGGGGAGGAATTCACCAGGACTTTGGAACCAGTAAGAAAGAGAGACAAGTTGGGTTGGGGAGAAAGAGGGAGGCAGGAACCCACATCCCCAAACTCAAACACACAACTTCCCAGGGAGGGGATGCAGAGGATGCCTGACCTCTGAGCCCCCAGGCCAGAGGGATGATGAATAAAAAGATCCTGCCCAAGGGCTTTGGGGAGGACACAGGTCCTGGTCTCAAGAGTGTGGAAGATCAGAGAGAGGGCTCAAGGCAGGTCTGTAAGGGATCAGAAGTGGTCTGAGCAGGACCAAGGAATTTCCTGGCCATGGGTTCAACTCCAAGCTCTCTAGTCTACGGTTCTCCAATCAGGTCAGGTCTGTTCTGCTTGATGCCCAGCACTATGTATGACACCTGAAGGGGCTCTTACTTTTGAGTTCAGGCTCCTTCCCTAGGTTTCTACGCCACCTGAAGGCATGGCTGTTGTCCAGTTCCAGATGGAGCGGTTCCCCTAACTGACCTGTATCCACTCCCATCCAGGCTCAGGTCTCCATCACCACCCCAGGGTCCCACACTGCTGCAGAAAGCTGGGGGGGGGTCTTCACTAGCAGGGCCTGTGTTCGGTTCCAGGGAACACAGGCAGAAGGCAGCTTTGAGCAGTGTGGGGGCTCTGCCAAGTGGACAACCCTGAGCCCTGGTATCTCTGCTGGGCCATCAGGACTGGGAAGGTCACGCTTGTGTCCCACGGTACTTGAGAAAAGTGGTTTCCAGAAAGGCTGCTAGCTTTGTCCGGTCATCCTGCAATGGATGGGTAGGGAAGCACGGTAGTACCAGGCAGCTCGGCAGACCCTGCACCTTTCCACACCCGCAGCGCCCCCGCCCACCTCGTGCAGGAAGCCATAATGCACTAGTTCAGCGGCGAGGTCCTGGGCACTGTCGGCTGAAGAGAGGACACAGGACAAATGAGTTGTGGCACTAGTCAGTGCCTGAGCCCCAGCCCACCACTTGACCCCCACTACCAGCCTACTTGGGAGCAGATCATAGGTCAGCTGCCGATGTAGACGGTCCTCAAGCACCAAGAGCAGAGTAAGCTGTGTACGGAAGGGCGTGGTCAGGGCGGCGCCAGAGTTGATTGGTCCCCATCTTCCCTAGTCCCACCCAGGCCCCTTGCTCACGTGCCACCGGGCCTTGTCCTCACTTCTTTCCAGGTTGCACTGCATCTGGACCACCTGAGGGCAGGGAAGGTGTATTAGCCACAGAGAACGGCTTTACAAAGGTGCCCAGAAGGATCAGCAGTGACCCAAAGATGGTAAACGGTCTCCAAGGGAAGTCCGAAAAGCATGTCTTACTGCATCGGCCCTGAGGTATTAGGGAAGGCTTCCAAGAGTCAGCCTTCGGTTTGGGTCCTGAATGATGAATACAGTACCGGGGGGTGGGGGGGTGGGAGGGGGGAGACAGACAGAAACAGAGAAAGAGAACCGTGGAAAGCAAAGAAACGCTGTGTCCCAGGGCGTGACTACAGAAAAGCAAAGCGTCCACCAGGAGGATGACAGGAGACTGGGGCTTAGGTTGTTTTCCACTAGTTCTCTGGTCAGGACACGTAGACTACTGGCATTTGAATTTAGGGTGTACTGAAAAACGAAGGAAGCTATGAGAAGGGAGACAGGAGCGATGGCTCTGGATCCAGATGAGGAACGGAGGTAGTCAAAGCCTC
Source organism: Mus minutoides (assembly GCA_902729485.2). NCBI lineage: Eukaryota > Metazoa > Chordata > Mammalia > Rodentia > Muridae > Mus > Mus minutoides. The sequence goes on along the minus strand of LR750474.1, from coordinate 310,280 downwards.
TGGAAGAGGGCGTGTAACAGGATGGGGGAAGAACTGTAAAAGCAAGAAGCCTCTGGGGAAATGGTTGTTTCGGTTCGGTTCCAGCTTCCACATAGGGGTCAGCTTGGATTTGGTCTCTGGCAGCCTGGGGGGAGAACCGAGATGGGGAGAGACAGGTCCCCAGAGAAAGGCATCTATTTCCTGATTGTGGTCAACTCAGAGAGACAGCGTAGTACAGCAGGACTTGGAACTCACCTTCCTGGTCTCCGAGTCAAAGGGTTCTGGCGTTGGAGTTTTGGCCTTTTGGGCTTCCTCTGGGGGTGGGGCCAACACACGGGGAAGCCCCAAGGGTCGAGCAGCCGCAAAATTCATCAGTGGATAGATCCCGTTCCTGGGGATAGATGAGGGTGCAGGTAGGCAGGTGGGGGCTCAGGCCTGAGAGTACTTTTCCTTCAGTCTCATGCCAGCTCTCACCTGACATCCTCTAGGAATTTGTCCAGCTCCAAGAAGGAGACCTCTGAGTACCTAAAACGGTGTGGAAGGTACATGAGAGGCGTCAGGGCAGAGCCTAGCCAGGCAGCTAGGAAGGGAGGCCCCGTTTGGCCACTACTCACCGCCATTGCATTGGGGGTCCATGGGGCTGCGGCATCTCAGCCAAGACTGCATGGAGGTCCATGGCCTTGGTCTTTTCCTCTACCACATTCTCTGGCATGAGGTCTGTGAACCACACAAGTGCTCATGGGGAACGGACCCAACCTAAGGGTCCCTCAAAGACCCTTCTCCGACCTGACCCCAGGATCCTGGCCCACCCCGGCCCTTCTGCCCCTCACACTGGTGCTGGATGAAGCAGTGGGCTGCCAGCAGCTTCAGCGAGTGCACCTCGAAGAGCACTCGGTGGAAGAGGAGGTTGTGGGCCGAGGGTCGGCGGGCAGGGTCCCGGGCCAGGCAGGAGAGGATGAATTCCTAGGTTGTAGAGAAGAAAGGCAGGTGGTGGGTGGAAAAATCCTTGCTCAAGACTAGACCCCACGGGTCCAATCACCACATCCTCCCACCTCAGGGATGCTGGAAGAGCCTTTCTGTATGAACGAGCAGAAAAGGCATCACATTAGCAGCTCAGGATCTGATTCTGTAAACTTGAGGACAGGCAGGCCTTGGGCTCTCAACACGTATGCCCTACTTCCATTCACCCTTGTGGAATCTGTGAGCTTCTGGAAGAGTCTTCCTTTCCCAAGTCTACCTTAGTCCTCCTGCTACACTTTCAGATGTACTGACCAGGCTGCCCCTCTAGCCTGCCTAGAGCACTTCAAGGGCAAGCTGAAGCACCTGTAGCCAACCCCGGAGGGTCAAGGTAAGCTGCTCACCCGCATGTTGGGGTCACTCAGTGAGTGCCTGGCTCGAGCGATGGCCTCTTCTGTGACTCGGGTATCCCCGTTGGCTTGGATCTCCAGTACAGCCATCTGGGTGCAGGGACAAATTGGAAGTGGCGGGATAGAGTAGAGCCCGGAGCAGAGGCTCTGAGGAGAGTGGAGAGTACCTCCAGTGCACACATCCCGAAGGAGAAGATGTCCACAGCAGTCCCATCATTGACTTCTGAAACGGGAGAAGCAAGACAGGGTTGGTCAGTTCTGATGTGCTAGCAGGTCAGATGCCTGAGAGTGGCTTAGGGACTCACCGCCATACTCTGGTGGGAAAAAGTGCAGGTTTCGGAGTTCCTCCCGTTCAGCTCGAATAGGGCTCCGGAGATCATCAGGAAGTGCTGAGGAAAAGCGTGGAGCTAAACAGACCAGTTTCTCCATGGCACCCACACCCCAGAGAGCCCACACACCATTGGAGAAGATGCGGTACCAAACTGCAATGGCCAACGCAGAGAGAAAGACAGGACGTCAGTGGGGCCGGGAGACTGGGCAGTCTCTGTCCAGGGCTCCCGCAGGTTCTCCACCCCTGCCCCCTGCCCCGCCCCTCCCGCCCCGCCTCGCCAGCACCGGAGCCGATCTTGATGAGGCCATTGTGCTGAATGAAGATGGTGTCACTGGTCAGGTTCCCGTGGATGATGGGGGGACTGCAGGCGTGCAAAAAACTGCAAGCATAGAGGATGAGAGGCAGGAAGAACCGGGTCAGAGAGCACCGGAAAGGTGCAGAGCAGGGGGCAAGCGCGTGGGCAAGGCCAGGCTCTCACCTGAGTGCAGACAGGATCTGCGTACACCAGCGCTTCCAGGCCTGGCAGCGGACGCACGACTCCGTCGGGTGGGCACCAAGAGGCTGCTGAGCCTGCGGAGCCCGCCCGCTACCCCACTCCTGAACCAAGGTCTCTCCGAGTCCCCCGCCCCACTACTGTCCCTAAGTTCTGCTGGACTCCCTCCAGTCCCCAGCCCACTCCCCATACCCGGGCGTTCATGGCCTTGTGGTTCTTCTTGGTCTTTTTGAGGAACTGCTTGAGGCTGCCAGACGACACGTATTCTGTGATGAAGATGACCTGCGGGCAGGCGGGCTCCGCCGTTGCGGGTGGGTCTCCATGCTGCCCCACCCAGCCTGTGGCTTCACTCCGCCCTTCACCCGCCCCTAGCTCACCCTCGCGCGGGCCTCAGAGGCGTCCAGCCAATACTTGTGCAGCTTGACGATGTTGGGGTGGTCCACCAGCGCCAGCTGCTCAAACATGGTCTGGATCTTCTCCTGGGGAAGGAGGATGGTCGTGGGGCCAATCAACGGTATGGGGCAAAGCGGGTATAGACAGGCCTCACCTCATGGGCCGCAAAGGCCTTCCTATCCCCGAAGTGAAGTTCGTTCCACACCACTTCTACCCCCTCCTCCGTGTCCATGGCCAGAAAGGTGCTCTGGATCCCAGGCATGTTCCCTTGGTTCACCTAGGTGGGAAGGATGTGTGTCCTGATATGAATAGACCCAGGGTGTGGAAGTGGTCTCTACCACAACCTTTTCTCAGCCATGAATGTGCTGCTAGCCTTGCCCAGCTCAGTGGGAGAGCTGAGGAGGTAAGGCTGGGAATCTAGAACCCAAGGGGAGAGGGGTGGTGTCCAGGGGCTGGGCCAGAAAGTATGCAGGTTTTAGAGGTTGGGGAGATCCCCAGAGGGGTAGTGGGGATCCAAGAGGCACGTGGGGGTGGTCCCAGGATGACACCAGTGTTCAAGGAATGGGGGTTTCTCACCAGGGCTTGGGGCCAAAGGGATCCGAGGGCCTCCAGAGGCCAGGGTGTCCGGGGAGACCCTCATACTGGCTCGGCCCCACGGATCCCATGGCTTCCAGCCTTAGGCTACGGGACGGCGGCGTCACCCGCACCGTGCCCACCTGCTCCCGCCGCTTCTGCCAGCGGCCACACGGGCTCTCCTCCAGGATGTCGCTCTCGTCCTCGCTCTCGTCCTCCCGCTCGCGCTCCCGGCCTCTCCTCGGCGCCGGCTCCGGGGCCGCCATGGCTCGGCGAGCCCAGGCCGCCGCCCTCCGCGCAAGCCCTCGCCCCGCTCCCGCCCGCCCTGGCCCAGCGCCCAGCAGCCCAACCTGGAGCCTAGCGGAGCGGCCGCCGCGAGCCCTCCTCGGCTCCGGGAATTGGGAGGCGCGGGCTCGCAGCGGACCCGAGGGAGGAGCCGCCCCGCCCCTCCGGAGCCGCCTCTGCGGGCCGGTGCTGGAGTGTAGCTCGATCCAGGGCGGCAGAGCCCCGCCCCGGGCACGCCCCGTCCGCCCAGACCACTCCTGCTTCCCCCAAAGCTCCGCCTCAAAGGGACGCGCCCCTCAAAGGCACCACCCATTCCTGCGGAGGCCTCTCCAAGGTTTCCCAGGCAGCTGTGGTTCTCCCAGCAGACTGTGTCTGGCCTCTTCGGGAACCACTTCTGCCCAACTCTTGAAGCCAGTTGTTCCAGCACCCATCTCGATTCTGCTCCCATGACAAATGTCCTGATCTTGGCTGGATGTAGAGACTCTGGATGGGGCAGCAAGGGTCAAGGGCATCTGGGGGGCAGGCACTTCAGTGGTAGGAAGCCATATGGTCAGCCGGGCGTGGTGGTGCACGCTTTTAATCCCAGCACTCGGGAGGCAGAGGTAGGCGGATTTCTGAGTTCGAGGTCAGCCTGGTCTACAAAGTGAGCTCCAGGACAGCCAGGGCTATAAAGAGAAACCCTGTCTCGAAAAGAAAAAAAAAAAAAAAAAGCCATATGGTCTCAGAAATGGGGCCAGTTCCCTCCTTAGGTAGCCAAGGAACGCATCACTAAAGATGCACAGATGCACAGACTGACGGGATGCACTTTAAATCCTGACCTCCTGTCCCTTTCTGGCCCAGAATTCCGTGCTTCTCTTCCAGTGTGCAAACCCACTTTTCATAATGGCAAGTTTCTCTTTTCTCCCCAAATGTGGCGCTCTCCATTCCACTATGAGCTCCCTTGAAGCAATGGTACCACGAAGACGGAGCATGTCTCACTTGCCACATCCAGCAGAATCACCCCGCCCCCCCAAAACCTCTATCCACCCCTCAACTGCCCTCACTCCTACCTCTGCCCTCCTACCCACCGTCACCTCCCCTTGCTATATAGAGACCCTGGCTGCCCTCTGATTTAAACACCATCTGCCCTGGACCAACTCTGCCCCCGCTCCGCTCCTGACTTCTGTCATAGTCTGCTCAGAATGCTGCAGCTTGCTGTGACTTCTACCTATCCTGAGAAGGGTTAGTTGGTTTAGCAGATCAGGAGGGGTTAACCCTTTACTGGCCCCAGAAGCCAGAACAGGGCCAATGCTTGGAAGACAATTCCCGTGTCCTTGGATCTACCTATTTGTGTCTGTTTAACTGGGACCCTATCCACATTGGAGAGTCAGCACTAAGAACACAAATGACGAAGAGCCTTGTACCACAGTGTTAGCAGAGCCTCTTGGGGGGGTGGGGTGGGGGCAGGCACTACAGGTGGGACGCGTTTTTTAAAAATGTTGTGACATTGAGGGCTCATTGGTTAAGAGTACTTCTGCTCTTGCAGAGGACTCAAGTTCAATTCCCAGCACCCACACGACAGTTCGCAATTACCTGTTACTCCACTTCCAGGGGATCTGCTGTCCTCTTCTGGTTTTGATGGGTACCAAACGCACTTATGGTAGTACACATACATACATGTAGGCACTCGTTATCACATACACATAAAATAAACCTTAAAAACAATACACAACACCAAGGCTAGTGGCACACACACATCATGGCTGGCAGAAGCACATGCTGTCTAAGGACTGTAGGAGACTGGGTAACTGGATGCTCACACAGACTCAGTCCCCTAGGTTCCATTCCACAAGACCTTTGTCACAGCTGGTTTCTATAAGCAGCCTTTGTGGAGGTCAAACCTGCCCTCCTGACTGTTTGCTGCGCTTGTGAGGCCCATCCATCCCTCTTTGTGCTGACTGTGACTTATACATAGAATACATTTTCTGTCACCCTTTGTGGCCACGTCCTTCAGGTGTTGACTCAGGTGTCTCTCCGACAAGACATCCCTAGGCTCCATGCTTACATGCCCTGTCTCCTCCCTAGCCTCACAAGACTTTCCCATGACATTTGGCGCTGGACCTGCCTGTGTTGGTCCGTTTCATCTGTCCATGATGGAATGTGGGTCTATAAGGGCTGCGTCTATAAGGGCAGGGTGTCTGCTCTTGGTGCCAAGGGTAATATTCATCACACGCCATGCCTTCATCAACGGTGTGATGGATGCGTGGGGGAAGGATGCGTGAAGGCTTAGTAGGTGGTCCAAAGAGCCTCCCGAGGCAGCTGCATAGGAACCAAACCTCAATTCATTTTCTTCCTCCTTTCTATCCTATAGCCAGTCCCGTGTCAAACAGGTGTGTGCACTCTAACCCCTAGTGCCTGGGAAATGGCCTTTTTATTTTATTTTATTTTATTTCAAAGATTTATTTATTGCATGTATGTGAGTACACTGTCGCTGTCTTCAGACACACCAGAGGAGGGCATTAGATCCCCATTACAGATGGTTGTGAGCCACCATATGGTTGCTGGGAATTGAACTCAGGACCTCTGGAAGAACAGTCAGTGCTCTTAACCACTGAGCCATCTCTCCAGCCCCGACAAGCTCTTGTTGGATCTAGAGAGGACTGTGGAATCCAACATTGGGCGTGGAGCCTGAGGCTGAGGTATGTTCTTGGTCACTTTCCTCAGCCACTGCCCCAGACCCAGTTGCCCTCCTGTCTCCGCCCCTACTCCTGTCCATCTTCCCATCCTGCCAGATGTTTACTATTAACCAGATGTCCTCTGGGCACACCCCGTCTCAATGGTCATCTACTCCCTTGACCTCTTGCTTTCTGCTTTAGCACCCAAAGCCTTTCTCCTACCTCTTGTAGATCTCCATGGATCCTTGGGTGTCCCTCTGGGTCTCTCCGAGCCTGTCCCTGCTGAAGGGTAGGCAGCCGATATCCGATTTCTGAATTCCTGACCATTTCTTTCTCTCTGGCAGGTGGCTTTCAAGGCTTAGACAGTTGTCCCCAGAGGCCAGGTATTCCAGGTAGGAAGAGAAGAGCCCCCTTGCCTCTCAGGCAGCACCTGGCTTTGTGTTTTTAGGTAACACTCTGCAGGACTGTAGATTTGGATTTAGAAACTTGCCTCAAAGACCGGAGGAAAGCGGCAGTGAGAGGCTGACCCCTTTGGGATGGGCAACAGGACTGTGGCTTCTGTTCTTGTTCCAAGGAAACCAATATTGATCTTCCAAGCTCCTTTGGGGAGCTCACCTCATATGGCACGAAACTACTGCTTCCTGACAACAGTTAATGAGGGCCAAACAACCTCTCTGTAACTTCTTAAGTTTGGAAGTGGTTCCTAGGGAGTGTGTGCGTTTGGAAGCGACCAACTGAGGGGGGGAAAGAAAAAGATCAGCTGTTTCAAGAGATTTCAGGAGACTAGACATCTATTTAATCATTACTCACTACTAGGAAATAGAGGCAGCAGTGCTAGATGGAAGTGATGGGTCCTGCAGCCAAACGCTCCTTGGGTACCAGGCCCTCCTCAGTGATGAAATGCCGTCATAGCCACTAAAGGGCCTCCGAGGATGACTTGAGCATTACGTTTTTATTCATTTCAAAAATGTGCCCAAAAGATCAATTTGCACTTGGTCAATGCAACAGTACAAGCAAATACATATGTGCTGTGTGGTGGGCACTGCTCTCAGCGGATGAGCTTTGAGCTCTTTGTGGGTTATTGGTGGTCACAGCATTCAGAATGCAGGAGACTCTCAACAACCATTCAGCTGCACTTGGAGGAGAAAGGGGAGGGGGATGGAGAGGGGGAGGGGGATGGAGAGGGGGAGGGAAGGGAGGAGACTCATGTGAACATACAAGTTATTTCTCTTGTTGAGATGATTTGCTAGATGCCACAAGGAAGGCTTATTCACTTTTCAATATTGGCTAAAAAAAAAAATAGATGGAAGTCTAAGACAACAATGATCTTGTGATACAATGTAGCATTTCCCTTCTCTTTAAGAGAGCAATTATTGCCAGGCAGTTATTGATGGGTGGTAGTGACCCCCATATCTTTTATTCCAGCACTGAGGAAGGAGAGGAAGGCAGATCTCTGGGAGTTCAAGGCCAGCCTGGTCTACAGAGCAAGTTCCAGGATAGCCAGGGCTACACAGAGAAATGCTTTCTTGAAACAAACAAACAAACAAACAAAACAAACAAACAACAGAGGGGGGTATTTGAGCTATCCTAACAGATACCACAGGAGGCATAGTAACTTAAAAAGCAGAAATTAATTTTCTCATAGCTCAAGGCTAGAAGTCCAGGATCAGAGTCAGGATCCCTCCTGAAGCTCTCCCCTTGATATGTGGACAGGTTCTCCTCTCTACATCCTTGAACAATACCTGTCTGTATGTGACTGTCTTGACTTCTTTCTTCCTTTGTTTCTTTTCTTTCTTCCTAGATTTATTTTATTGTATGTGCAGTGCTTTGACTGCACATGTTGTATGTGCTGTGTTCATGAAGTGCCCATGGAGGCCAGAAGCGAGTCGGCAGTTACAGGCAGTTGTGACCCTCCATGATGGTTCTGGGAATGGAACCTGAGTCCTCTGGAAGAGCAGAAAGTGCTTTGAGCTGTTGTGGTGGCTTGAATATGCTTGGCCCAGGAAAGGAGGTGTGTGGCCTTATTGGAGGAAGCGTGTCACTGGGGGGTGGGCAATGAGACCCTTCTCCTAACTACCACATGGAAGCCAGTTTTCTCTTAGTGGCCTTCAGATGAAGATGTAGAACTCTCAGTTCCTCCTGCACCATGGCTGCCTGGATGTTGCCATGCTCCTGTCTTGATGATAAAGGACTGAACCTCTGAACCTGTAAGCCAGCCTCAATTAAATGTTGTTCTTATAAGAGTTGCCTTGGTTATGGTGTCTGTTCACAGCAGTAAAACATTAGCTGAGACAACTGTTAAACCATCTCTCCAGACGCTGACATCCTCTTCGATAAGAATGTTAGTACTGGGCATGAAGGTACACACCTGTGATCCCTGAATTGAGGAAGCTGAGACAGGAGGATTGGGAACTTGGGGCTATCTTGAGCCATACATAGCAAGTTCTATACTACCTCAATGACCTCAGTGTATCTTAATTTCCACCAAATGATCCTGTCTCCAAATAGTGACATTTTAAAACACATTTAACCTAAAGGTCCATATTTGAACTTTTTTGTTTTTTGTTTTTTGTGTTTGTTTGTTTGTTTGTTTGTTTTTAGAGACAGGGTTTCTCTGTGTAGCCCTGGCTGTCCTGGAACTCACTTTGTAGTCTTGGTCTTGAACTCAGAAATCCACCTGCCTCTGCCTCCCAAGTGCTGAGATTAAAGGCATGTGCCACCACTGCCCAACATATTTGAACTTTTAAGACTAATTTTTGGGGGCTGGCGAGATGGCTCAGCGGTTAAGAGCACTGACTGTTCTTCTGAAGGTCCTGAGTTCAAATCCCAGCAACCACATGGTGGTTCATAACCACCTGTAATGAGATCTTCTGGTGTGTCTGAAGACAGCTGCAGTGTACATAAATAATAATAAATAAATCTTTGAGGTGGAGCGAGCAGGGCTGGCCAGAGAGAGCAAGGGTGACCAGAGCGACCTGTCTGTTGTTAAACCTGTTTAACTCTGCTTACTGTAGTTTTCAGTCTGACTGTGTCTCTTAGTAAAATGCCCCAGTTTCTTGGCGACATTTCCTGGTGGTGACCAGGGCCTGTGCCTGTTGTCTGCTCCATGGTTTCTGGTAGCTCTCTTTCCTGCAGCCATCGCTCTTGGTGTGCCCTGGTCTCTGGTTATGCGATGGGCACTACTTCATCTGTTTTGAAATGGGAATCTCAATGTGTTGCTTGTGAATGGCTCTGAGGAATTCTCTCATTTTAGATCCCCAACCGCTGGGATTGAGAAGACAAGAAGAAAACAAACGGTTACCATCGGGGCCTTGATGGCGCTGCTTTGAAATTTGACTTAGAGGAGTGAATTGAGGGTGCCACAAAGCACAGCTTCTTCCAGAGAAATCTGACTGCGACTTTGAATGTCATTGGTCTGGAGCCTTGTTACCTGAATTCAAGAACCTTGTTTTCTGAAGACCAACGAGTGGGTGTATGTCTGGGTGTGGAGTTGGTATACCTACCTGGTACTTCCTGGATCCTGAGATTATTAATGTGAGCTGCCACATCCAGTCTTCAGGACCTTCAGAACAGATGTCTGAGGGGTCTGTAGTTTTGCATCTTTGATGATCCCAAGGCAGTTCTGTATCGAAGAAGTCCAGCTCCTTCTGTGTCTATAACAATTAAATGTTCCAATGTGCCAGATCCCTGGGCGACATAGGAATTAGGTGCTTTCTGACCATTCAGAGTCTCAGGCCTGGTGTGGGAGGGAGGTCACCCATGTGTTTTGCTGTGAAGCCACATGTGTTCCCACTGTGGGCTCCTACCTCAGCCTCCACACAAGAAAACCTTCAGGGACTCACTCAGCTGCGTAACATTCACCTCTCTCACCCGTGTTGTCCCCACTCTGCTCTGTGTTGGGTGGCTCCCCACCCTTTTGGGTTTGTCCTCCTGAGCCTGGCTAGTCAGGGAGACAAGGCAAACTGAGTGAGGGAAAGAGGCCAAGCACTGGACTGCCCTGCCACAATCTGTCCTTCATGTCACCAGGAAAAAGGAACGAATGTATGTTGGCAGCTGGACAAGAAGTCATGTCTGACCTGTAGGGAATAAATCAGCCAGAGCCCAGTTAGTACCTGGCATTCAGCCTTAAGTGTTCTGTGAGGTCTCCCTGCCCCCTAGCCCCAACAGCCCCTGCTCTCTCTCTCTCTCTCTCTCTCTCTCTCTCTCTCTCTCTCTCTCTCTCTGTGTGTGTGTGTGTGTGTGTGATGTTTTGTTGTTGTTTTGAGGCTCATTCAAGGCCACGTTGTCCTCAAACTCATGATCCCCCTGCCTCAACCTCTGGGTGCCAAGATTATAGGTACAGGCCTCTATGCCCAGTATAAAGTCAGTTTTGTACACAAGCTATTAACTAATTTGTGTGCTTTTGGATTGTTTCTATAGCAACCTTAATTTCCTTGGCCTGATTGGGGTGGGGAGGGGTCTTCTATTGAGATTAGAAGAGAAAAACTACAAGCGTGTTAAAGACTGTTTCACTACTAAGCCGCCACTGAAGATGTTTTTAGATCACTTCCAACGACCCCCTCTGAGCCATGTACTGTTATTATGTCCCTCTGATTAAAAAAAAAAAAGGAAAGAAAAGAAAAGAAACTGGAATGTCAAAAGCTCAGTCACTGGCCAAAGAGTAGGTGAGGTTGGTCAAAGGTGGTACTAGGAGTTGAAAGTAGTGGCTGGATGGGCCTGGAGCCTGGATTTACACTTTTTGGAATCCACGGTTAGTTTGCAAATGCAGCAGTCTAAGGCTGGGAGATGTTTATTCAAGAGGTCTCAGAATAATAAGACTTGTTTTGGTGACTGGTAAATGCAGGGGCTCACAGGTGTCACTCAGGCAGGCTGCTGAGCCCCCCCCTTACATTCAAACCCCACTCCTCATCCTTCTTTTCAGATACTCAGCAAGCTGCCCAATGACTATCCCAGGACACCGCTGGTGGTGGCATGCCTACTTGTCAAAATTATCCAAACCTTGATTGTGTCTTAGGATCCTGAACTTCCTAGAAGAGTAGACAGCCAGCAACATCCTTTCAGTGGTGGGTAAGAGCTTGTTGCGTGAGGACACAGCTTGTTGCTGGTGATTACAAATTTCCAGCCAGCCAGACACTGGAACCTGGCATGCCATTACTTTTCAAGTCATGAAAATAATCCCTAAATCCTCCATGTCTGGCCAAGATACAGCAACATGTGTCAGTCTCACACAGTTAAGCTCCCTGGAGGGAACACGAGCATCACCTTCTGGGCACAGGGGTGGGGGGCTGGGGGGTGAGGTTGAGGGAAACCTGGGATGCTCACAGTGGCAAGATGGGAACATCTGATCAAAGAACAACTGGTAAGGTGGAGTGTCCGCTTGGTTACTCTTGTGCTGTGCCTGTGGTCTCCATCAGAGGATGGTGGAGTCTGAGAACTCAAGTGGATAAGTTAAAGTTCTGAGGGAAACTCACTCATTTTCTCTGCAAGCTCTAAACCGGTGGTCCTCAACCTGTGGGTCTCGATCTACACATCAGGTATCCTGGTTATCAGACACTTACATTACGATTTGTAACAGTAGCAAAATTACAGTTATGAAATAGCAATGAAATAACTTTATGTTGGGGGAGGGGTTTTAACACAACATGAGGAACTGTATTAAAGGGTCAAAGCGTTAGGAAAGTTAAGAACCATTATATTTAGAGTGTCACAGGAATCCTGTCCCCTTTGTTTTTCCCAACCCTGTAGTGTCAGAGTGGGTGTCATTATAGGGACACATGAGCCTCCGGAATCTTTTCCTTCGTGGACAAGGGGTACAGGCACCGGGTCCTGGTAGGACCTAGAAGTGTGGCAAGGTCTCTTTCTCTCTGGCTGCTTTGCCCTGAGCATGGTTATATGAAATTGCCTGTCAGCACAGGAAATTTTAAAAATGGGGACAGGTCCTGGTGTCTAAATGGTGGAATCACAAGAATACCAGGGTATGTGTGTGTGCAGGGCGGAATCCAAGCAACCTAGCCAGAGCTAGAGAAGAGGCCTTCTGTTCTCCACATCCTTCACCCAACACTCAGTCAGGCTGATGTCCAGACTGAGGGGCACCCACTGAGAAAGTACCCCCACAGTTCAGCAAAAAGCTTCAAACGAGAATGGGTACAGAGGCTACCACCTCAGTAGGTGGACGTCACCCATGGGCCAAACCCAACCAGAATGAGGGCCAGCTTCACAAAAGGCCAGTATTCTCAGGAGGCCTTCACAGGATCTGGTTGGTCATGAAAACATAGAAGATAAAGGGGGAAAAATGGCTCTGCATTCTAAGTGCAGGAATGAGTGAATCTGAAGAGAGAAGACAGCTGTCAAATGGTAGTGATGATGGCCCAGGTGTTAGAAGTATCAGGAGAAAGTCTAAAACAGCATGGTAGCTTTACTGCTCAGTGCTGCCCAACACAAGCAGCCAATCAGCCAGACACACTGTTATATTTATAGGATTCTATAAATTTATATTATTCATAGATCACAGACAGAAAAAAAGAAAACCTCCAATCTGAGATGTAGAAACGAACTTCAAAGAGATAAATAAACAAGAGCAAGGATCACTGCATTTGAAGTTTTGAAGGGGAGAAAAAAAAGAGGCTCAGAGGAAAGCAGTTTGAAACAATAATACTGAGACTGTCCCAGATTTTGGAGAAAGATATAAATTCCTGGTACGAGTGTTCAGCACACTCCAAATAGGATCAGCTCAGAGAAAACTATGCCCAGAGAGATTGCAAGTAGCTTGGGCAGATTCTTCTAAAGACCACAAGGCAGCCAAGGCCACGGCGGGCACCCACACTACTAGGTGAGTGAAGGGGCCAGACCACACCCCTGCCTTCCATACCTGCCCCAGCTAGCCACATATCCATGATCAACTGCATTCTGGGGTTGCACACCTAGGAACATGGCTTAACAGCAACCTCTGACCATGTAGCCCAGATCTCAGGCTGTTTGGCTCCTTTGTTTAATCTCTGCATGAAGAATAAAAAAGATTTGTGAATGAAGCTTCAAACACCTGAGATGAAAACAAGAGCTTTGGGGATGGGAGGGGGTAGGAGGGGCCTGGAGAGATGGCTCGACATCGAAGAGCACTGGCAGACCCAGGTTCAATTCCCAGCACCCACATAATGGCTCACAGCCACCGATTGGAGGTGACCCGAAACTCTCTTCTGATCTTTCCAGAAGTCAGGCACACTGGGTCAAATAGACATACATGCAAGGCAAAACACTCAGACAATAAAAGCAAATACAGATATAAAAATAAGAAAGGATAATAAATACAATCAAAACAAGAAGGAGTTTTGGTTAATTTTTTTCAGATTATTTCATGTCTGCGAGTGTTTGGCCTACTGCATGCATATGTGCCACCTGTGTACTGGGTGCCCTTGGAAGTGGGATGATGGGGGTTGAGCCCATTTGGACATGAGTTATGGATGGTTATGAGTTACTGAGTGGTGAACCAAACCCAAGTTTGCTGAAAGACTGGCCAGATGCTCTTAACCTCTGAAGCATCTCTCTAATCCTTGTTGTTTTGTCCTTAAATTGCATTCTCGAGGTGTCCCAACTACCCTGGGGACACCTGCCAGCAGGAGATCCGGTGTGACTGGAGGAAAACCTTGCCCTTCAATCTTCCCAACCCAGAGTCCAAACAAACCATTTTCTCCGTGAAACAAAAGAAAAGCCTTAAATAATTCAAGGTAACAGGAAAGTTGGTCATATACAAACACATTCTGGCAAATTCCCTGTGAGGGAGGTTGGTTAGCTACCTCCTACTTGTGGGGACCAACAAGACCAAACTACACAGATCGGGGCTAGCTGATGGTTAATGCTCAGCACACTCTGGCAGAGTGGCTCATACAGGCAACAGCAGAACAAATGAGTCCTCACAAGAACGGAAAATTCATTTATTATCAAAAGGCATGTAGACACGAAAAGTTGTAATACACCGAACTGTGGGATGTCTCAGGGGTACATGGAGAAAAGATGAACAGCATCATACTAAATACAGACAGAAAATCAAGACACACCGTGTACAAAGTGACCATAAATTGAAAATGTTTGAAGATCTTGGCCAAGCACGGTGCTTTGTGCAGGCAATCCCGGTGCTTGGGAGACCAATAGAGAAGATTGCCAGTCACTCTGAGACTGGTGTGCACTACAAGGTGAAGGATTGCCATGCTCGATTCAAAGACCACTTCCTTGGCTGGGCAGTGTTGGCATAGGCCCTTAATCCCAGTCCTCCAGAGGAGGAGGCAAGTGAATCTCTGAGATTGACACCAGACGATTCAAAACAGCGAGTACCAGGACAACCAAGGCTAGAGCAGAGAAACCTTGACCCAGGAAAAAAAAAAAAAAGGCAACAGGCTGCCTCTGACCTCATGTTGGAACAACAACAGGAAAGAGTCATAGGAATCAACATAAAACAAAAACAAAAACAAAAAAAAACAAGAAGAAGACCAGGGAGAACAGGTACAGGACACAAAATTACCAATAAGAAGCAGGCAGGAAAAAAGAAAAGAACATGACCTACTCGGATAAACAAGAGCTGAAAGGAGAGAGAGAACTTGAGGATCCAAATCAGAGTTTACAAAAATGCAGAGATACCTTCTAAAAAGTCTCCGAACATCACAAAAAGAAAATCAGCCCTAAGATAGGGACAGAAACAATAACCCTGTCTCAGGGTCAACAGTAGCTCTCTGCAAAAGCTGTAGGTAAGTGAGGTTCTCATGTGTGTTAGGATCAAAGAAGCCCTTGGTGTCGTCACCAGGGTCTGCCAAAATGCTGTTCATCTCTTCATCAAAGTAGCCACGTTGGTAGGCCACTTCCACGGGAACTCGGTGGCTGTGCACAGGGTCGATGACACCACCTGTGGCAATCTGGGCTTCCAGCAGACGAATACCGTGGTTCTTAACAATGAGGTCCCTCTGCATGGCCTGGAAGAGGGAGATCTGGTCCCCAGTGTAGGGGTCCGTGTACCCAGTGACTGCTCGCTCAGCAGACAGCAGCTTCTCTTGGATCTCACCACCCACCACGCCAGCAGCCACGGCCTCCTCCACAGACAGTCTGCGGTTTTGCACTGGGTCGATGATGAAGCCGGTGGCTGCCTGAG
>LR750474.1:134295-291628 GCA_902729485.2 Mus minutoides | reverse complement strand
TTGCACAGACAGCCCCGCCGGCAGGCTGTATCCAGAGGGATCCGATGGCAGTGCAGTGGGTCAATGACCCCACCCGTGGCCACCTGCACCTCCAGCAATCTCAGCGCCTCCTCCCTTCCAACTAACTTCTTCTCCATGGCCTGGAACAGTGGGATAGTCTCCCCTGTGGCTGGGTCTTTGTAGCCCTTCGCTGCCATCTCTGCATTTACAAGTCTCTCTCTCAGGTCTTCACCCACCAGGCCAGCTGCTATGGCCTCATCCACACACAGCCTCTGGTGGGTGCAAGGGTCCATTAGGTACCCAGTGGCGGCCTGTGCCTCCAGCATCTGAGCTGCAAACCCTGCGGGAATGAGCTCTTCCCTGCTGGCCTCGTAGAAGCTCATGACCTTCTGGGTTAGGGGTGCTCTCACTCCAGCGATGCAATTGCTGCCCTCCAGGTAGACATTTACATCCCCCAGCTGGCGGAGGTCCTGGCACCCGCTCTCCCCACTGCAGAGCGCATCCAGGGTCTTCTTGTCGAGGATCCCGGAGTTGAACAGTTCTGCAGCTGACACATCACCATGGATACCTGGCACCTTGAATATTTGACTCTGCTTCTCCGTTTCTTTCACGGTCGAGGTAATCACCTCCAACAGATTCTCCAGGCCTATGTTCTGGGCTCTGTACTCTCGCAAAAGCTTTCTCCTCCTCCCTTCTGTAAAATACTGGGAAGATAACAGGTCCCACACAGACACCATCTGGCCTGCAAACTTCCCTACGTACATCTTCACAGTTCTGGATCTCAGAGCTTGCCTTGTGGCCTCATCAATGTACGTGTAGGTTTCTCCTTTCTTTACAATTTCCAACATATACAGGCCAGTCTCAGGGTCCTCCACACAGCGCTCCAGCAGCTGCAGGTAAGTGAGGTTCTCATGCGTGTTGGGGTCGAAGAAGCCCTTGGTGTCATCGCTTGGGTCAGCCAGGATGCGGTTCATCTCCTCATTGAAGTAGCCACGTTGGTAGGCCACATCCACAGGCACACGGTGGCTGTGCACAGGGTCAATGATGCCACCCGTGGCAATCTGGGCCTCCAGCAGGCGGATGCCGTGGTCCCTGACAATAAGGTCCCTCTGCATGGCCTGAAAGAGAGAGATCTGTTCTCCTGTGTAAGGGTCTGTATAGCCGGTGACAGCCCGCTCGGCTGATAACAGCTTCATGTAGGTTTCCTTGCCAAACATCCCTGCCTGGAACGCTTGCTCTACAGTTAGCTTCCGGTTCTCCACAGGGTCAATGATGAAACCGGTGGCTGCCTGTGCCTCCAGCAGCACCAGGGCTGTGCCTGGCCTCAGAATGTGCCTTCTCAAGGCCTCTGGGATGCTCATCTTCTCTTTTGTATCCTGAATAAGGACCCCAGCAATGAAGTTGCCTCCTTCCAGGGACCTCCTCACACTATCCATCTCTGTCACTTCCTGGACCGTCCTCTTCCCCTGATTGAGCTCATCCAGTGTCTGCTTGGTGATCAGCTGGGACCTAAACAAGTCCCCAGCTGAAACCTGCTTCCGGAGCCCTTTGAAGGTGGCCTGCGGGGGCTGCTTCTCTGCAGCTTCCACCAGGGTGGTGAGCATACTGATAACCTGTCGCAGAGCGGCAGCCCTCCCGGAACAACAAAGTGCCACCAGCTCCCTCCGCTTCTCAGCCCCAACATACTCAGAGTGTAGCAGGTCCCAGAGTGACACGCTGTGTCCTTGGAACCTCCCCATGTTGATGGGCACCTTCATAGCTCTCAGTGCCACCGCAGTATGGTCATCCACTTCAAGCACAGTGTCCTGGGGCAGGGGCAGCAGCCACAGGCCAGTGTCAGCATCCAGCACACAGAGTTCCTTGAGCTGCTGGTATGTCACCTTCTCACGGGAGTTGGGGTCAAAAAAGAGCTTGTTTTCCTTCCCAGTGGCAGTCAGCACCCGGCTTGTCTGCTCATCCAGGAGGCCGAGCTTGTAGGCCACTTCCTGCGGCAGGTGCACTCCGTGGACAGGGTCCACAACACCCCCTGTGGCCAGCTGGACTTGCAGGAGAGGAAAGGCCTCACTTTGGGTTACAAGCCCCTTCTCCATAGCCTGCCACAGAGAAAGGGAGCCTCCTGAGAAGGGGTCTGAGTACCCTGTCACAGCTTTTTCCACCTGCCTCAGATGTTCATTTAGCTCCATGCCCACCAGGCCAGCCTTCACTGCACCCTCCACTGACAATCTCTGGTTGGTCAGTGGATTGACGAGGAAGCCAGATGCCACCTGGGCCTCCAGCAGCTGCTGGCCCAGGCCTGTAGGCAGAAGGCCATCTCTTACAGCGTGGGCAATGCTCAACTTGGTCCCCGAGGGCTGGAGCAGCACCCCGGCCACACAGCCCGTACCCCAGAGGCAGGCCTTCACCGCAGGCTGTTTGGCTACCTCATCGGGCGACTGCATGCCCTGTGCCAGGGCTTCCAGCGTCTCTTGGGTGATAATACCGGCATCTCGTAGCCAAGTGGCAGGGACCTCACCCCGTGGGCCCGGCACAGTGATGCGGGCCCGGGCCAGGAGCTTCGCTGAGTGCACCCAGCTGCGCACAGTGTCCTGTAGCTGCGGCACGGAAATCTTCCCAGCCCTCACATCCTCGAGGTAGCCCCTGCGCTGCTCCTCCGTAAAGTGGCAAGAAGTGAGCAAGTCCCAGAGGGACAAACCGTCTTCAGTGCCAGCTGATGCTTGCAGGGTCTCCTGGATCTGTGTGTCAGTGGGGATGTTGAGGGCATCTTCTGTCAGGGGCAGGAGGTGAAGCCCAGAGGCTTTGTCCTGGAGACACTGTTCCAGAAGCTGGGCATAGCTGGTGTGCCCCCGGCCATCCGGTGTGGGAAAGGTCTCAGGAGATCTGGACAAGGCCGCCTCCATCTCTCGATCAATGCAGCCACGCTGGACCGCTACAGGCATGGGGAGGTGGAGGTGGGTTGTGGGATCAACGACCCCTCCTGTGGACACCTGGGCCTCTAGTAGGCGGGTCGCCTGCTCCACGGGGACGAGGCCCTTCTTCATGGCCCTGAACAGGGACACCTTTTTTCCAGAAAAGGGGTCTCTGTAGCCAGTGATAGAATGTTCTGCTCGCTTCAACTTGCCATATACTTCTGCTCCCACGACTCCCCGGCACACAGCCTCATCTACTGACAGGGTCTCCATACTGCAGGGGTCGGTGATAGCTCCAGTGGCTGCCTGGGCCTCCAGCAAGGCCAAAGCTGTACTAGGTGCCAGCAGCTTCTGCTTCATGGCCTGGTAGAGACTGATTCGCTGGTTGGAGGGCTGTAGCAGCACACCACCCACAGTGCCTGAGCCCTGAAGGTACCTGTGAACATCACCCATCTGAAGGAGGGCATCTGGGCTGATCATCCCTGTCAGCACCTGGTCCAGGAGCTCCTGGTTGATGATGTGGGCCTCTAGGAGCTGGTAGGCAGTGACCCGGCCCTGTAGGGCAGGCAGTGTGATGTCTGCCCACCTCCTCATCTCTTTCTCCAGCAGCTGAGTGACCTGCTCCAGTGTGATCTTGCGCTGCCGATATCGCTGCAGGAGCTGCCTCCTCCGGTCCTCTTTGAAATATTCAGAGTTAACCAGCTCCCACGCAGAAACTCTCTGCCCCCGGAACCGTCCATATTTCACGGAGAGCAGTAGATTCTGGAAGGCCTGCCGAGTGGAGCTATCCACCAGCTGGGGTCGTGTACTACTGAGGGGCAGGAGGTGCAGGCCCGTCTCAGAGTCATGTACACAGCGCTCCAGGAGCTGCAGGTAGGTGAGATTTTCATGTGTGTTGGGGTCAAAGAAGCCCTTGGTGTCATCAGATGGATCCAGTAGGATAGAGTTCAGCATCTGATCAAAGTAGCCACGTTGGTAGGCCACGTCCACGGGCACACGGTGGCTGTGTACGGGGTCAATGACACCACCCGTGGCGATCTGGGCCTCAAGCAGGCGAATGCCATGGTCTCTCACAATGAGGTCCCTCTGCATGGCCTGGAAGAGGGAGATCTGGTCCCCAGAGTAGGGGTCCGTGTAGCCAGTCACGGCACGTTCTGCAGAGAGCAACTTGGCATATACATCGGGCCCAATGACCCCAGCCCTCAGTGCCTCCTCCACAGAGTATCTCTTGTTCTCTTTTGGGTCAATGATAAAGCCTGTGGCAGCCTGGGCCTCAAGCAAGATCAGAGCGGTACCAGGCCTGAGAAGCCCCTTGCTTCGGGCCTCATAGATACTGAGCCGTTCCTGGGAGTCAGGAAGCAATAGGCCTGCAATACTGCCTGTGCCCTGCAGGTACCTCTGCACCGAGTCCAGGCTGCCCACATCTTGGGCTGAGGTCTGTCCACGTTCCAACTGCTCAAACAGGTCCTGGTTGATTATCTCAGCTTTCAACAACTCTCCTGGTGTCACGGTGTCCCTCAACCCAGCAAAGGTGACTTTGGCAGTTGCAGCAGCCTGTTCAACAATGTTCTTCAGCTCGGCTGCCAGCTCCTCCAATGACAAAGCCCCTATCTGGTGCTGCTGGGCAAGCATTGCCCTCTTCTTAACAGGCACTGCCTCAGAAAAGAGCAGTTCCCAGAGGGAGACAGGCCGGCCCTGGTACCTCCCTACAGAGATGGAGATTGTAGCTTTGCTCAAGGCCTGTCGAGTACAGTGATCAATAAATGTGGGTCCCTGGGGCTCGTTTGCATGGGCCATTCCAGGGAGAGGCAGGAAAGCAAGCCCTGTCTCTGTGTCAGTGACAGAGAGACCCAGCAGCTGTTCATAGCCAAGATGATCGTGTGTAGTAGGATCTGAAAAGCCCATTGCCTGAGAGAGATGTTGCCGAGTCTCTTCATCCAGACAGCCAAAGCGCAGGGCAGCCTCCAGGGGCAGCCGGAATCTGCGGGCTGGGCATATAAGCCCGCCTGTGGCTAGCTGGGCATCCAGGAGACGCAGAGCCAGTGGTTGGTCCACAAGTCCCTTCTTCATAGCCTGGAAAAGGGGGATTCGGGAGCTGCTAAAGGGGTCATAATATCCAGTCACTGCCTGTTCTGCAACCAGGAGCTGCTCATGAAGTTCTGGGCCAACCAGGCCAGCCTTGACTGCCTCTTCCACCCAAAGACGCTGGCCTGTGGTTGGGTGCACGAGGGTGCGGGTGGCAGCCTGAGCCTCTAAGAGTTGTAGTGCAATACCCTTTGAGAGCAAGTGTTCTACCGTAGCCTGGAAGAAGCTCTTCTTGTGACCTCCAGGCAACAGGACAACCCCCGCTAACCCTCCAGTGCCTTCCAGATAACGTCGCACCTCGGGACGTGTGCCCACATCTGATACCACCAGCAAGCCCTCCTGCAGGCCTTGGACCACCTCCTCATTTAGTACTCCTGCCTCCAGCAGCATTGACGCACTGGCTGCTCCAGCCAGGGTGTGGAAGGTGGTCTTCAAAGGCAATAGGGGCAGCCCTGAGCTGGGGTCTTGCACACACCTACCCAACAGCATAGAGTATGGCAGCTGCTCCAGCGTGTTGGGATCAGAAAAACCAGGGGTACCCATACTGGGGTCTGACTCCACCAGGCTGAGCCATGTCTCCTTATCCAAAAGGCCCTGCTGGCAGGCTAGCTCTGGAGCTACTTGCACACCCTGGATTGGGTCTACCAGGCCCCCTGTAGCTAGCTGGGCCTCTAGCAATCTCCACCCCAGGGTCTTGTCTACAACTTCTTTCTTGATGGCCTGGAAGAGGGACAGCTTTTCACCCCCATAGGGGTCGGGATAGCCAGTAACTGCACGTTCAGCAGCCGATAATTTCTCCTTTAGCTCCAATCCCACCAGACCCTGCCTTAGGGCCTCAGACACAGGAAGAAGCTGGCCCTGGGCAAGGTCCACAAGGCCCCCAGTGGCTGCCTGGGCCTCAAGCAAAGGCAGCCCAAGCCCGGTGGGCAGGAGGCCCTGCTTCATAGCAGCATAGATGCTCTGGGTCTGCCCCGAGGCCTCCACATGTACCCCAGCAATACTTCTGGCTGCGGTAGGTAGGGCAGCCTCTGCTTGCGGCCTTGAAGAAGTGCTGGCTCCCAATTGGTTCTTCTTGATTTTAGAGACAACGAACTTCTCAGTCCCATTGGCAAGTACGACATCATGAGGAGGGGCCTGGCCGTTCATCATGGACAGCTGGTGGCACAGAACTTGCTTAAGGTCTGCTTGTGTCCTGTAGGGGACAGAAAGAGTCAAGTCAGTCCTGGGGGTCAGACACAGGTCCTTCTAAGTTGCCCGAGTTCTGAGCAGCCACAGAGGTTCATGGTAGCCAAGAGCCCTCCAAAGGCACAAACCAACTTCATTGTTGGGGGACAAGGTCCTGACCTGCAAGTCCCTTCAAGAGGGATTAAGACAGGCTGCCCTGGTGTTGCATGACTTTAATCCCAGCACTAGGAAGGGAGAAGCAGGCAGATCTCTGTGAGTTTGAGGCCAGCCCGGTCTACAGAGTAAGTTCCAGGAGAGCCAGGGATGTTACACAGAGAAACCCTGCTCAAAAATACAAAAAAACAAAACAAAACAAAACTAATAAAAAACCAGGCTGCCCAATAGACTTAGACCATGCAAGAGAGACTTAGAGCATGCTTTTGAGTACACTGTAGCTGTCTTCAGACCCACCAGAAGAGGGCATGGGATCCCATTACAGATGGTTATGAGCCATCATACAGTTGCTGGAAATTGAACTCAGTAAGAGCAGACAGTGCTCTTAACCACTGAGCCATCTCTCCAGCCCCAATGTGCGCATGCTTTTGAGACAAGACCATGCCCTACTTTAAGTTACACTACATTGTACCAAATAGTTTTGCTTTGTTTTGTTTTGTTTTTTCAGGCTATGTCTTGCCCTAGGAGACTCCATTTTACAACTTGTCTTTTGCCATTTTGAGGGAAGTAGATGGCAGGCCCTGGGTGGATCCACAAACAGCACCATCTGCCAGGCACCAGGCACAGCACAGACTGAAATAACTTACTCCTGGGAGTTGAAAGAAAGCCACCTTATATATGTACCCGCATGAGCCAACACTGCAGGTGTGCGTGGGTGTATCAGAACCGTCTCAGGGAAATCAGGCCCAAGAACTTATCAGGCATGCCGGTCTAAAAAAGGGGTCCACTTCCCTTACCTGGGTCCCATAAAGTGACAGACACCTAACTCTGCGCTGACCTGGCTTTCCATCATCCAATTACCAGATACCTGGTATGTGCTGGGGGGGGGGGGGCAGCAAGCAGAGGCTTCCCCAACTGTTGCCACAGCGTTAGCTTGACTCTATCCTCTGTTGTTGATACGTCCTACTTGACTCCATGCCCATCCATCTTTCTGTCCCTCTGGACCTGGACCTGCCATTTCCTCTTCTTGGACTCTGCTTTGACCTTTCACCTTTCACCTCTCACCTTGCAGGTAGACTCTACAGCTTGGCTCTCAAACCCTGACGGCCACAGCTCCCTCCTGACACTGGTCTTGTGATCAGGGCAGCCTTTCAAGAACTCTGAGGGCTCTCTTTGATCCAGCCGCAACCTCTTTAACTTGTATCCATCCTCTAAACCACATATAAACATATAAATACATAAAGAGATCGACTGTGCGCTGTGTGATACGTGAGAAAAGCTGCCTTAGTAATTAAGATCAGAATAAACAAACTTGCCTTCACTGTAGCTGGATTACCGGAGTAGGTGGGATTAGATGACAAATGCTTGCACTTTGAAACTGCTGAACACTGTGAATTTGTTGCCATTCAATACATTCTGACAGTGTAGAAAGACATAAACATGTCTGTCCACATTTCTAGCATAGTACACTCATAACACATAGGGACCAGAGGCCAGCAAGGAGCTACTACCTCTTAGGACTCCCTGTGGAACACATCTGGCTTCTATTTCAAGCATCCAGGATTCCAGTGCATAGGACTTGGGGCCTTCCTGAACACCCGTCTTCCCAGGCCTGCCTTATTTAGACTCAGATGTGTGTTAGGCCTTCACGCCTGCCTGGGTCCTTGGTCACCTAGCTGCAGGCCTCTGTCCAGGAGTGGAGCTTTTGAGCTGGGCTGAATTGATTGCCCAGAAAGGCAACTCAAAGTCCTAACCTGCAGGACACAGCTGTGACCTTATTTGGAAGCAGGATCTCTGTGACTGTAACTAAGATGAGATCATCCTGAAGCCCTGCTGGCCCAGATCCAGTGCACCTGGCCTCTCCTAGGTGGTAGCAGACTTGCTCAGGGAGAAGAAGACAGCCGCCCTGTGACCTGAGTTTGCACACAGTGTCCTCTTCTTAGCCCACAGCCTCAGCATTGCCAGAACATTCCCTCTGCCCACAAGTTCATCAGGGGCTGCTCCTGGCATGAACTTTGGGAGGCGCCTGCCTGCCCATCCCCAACACACATTTGTACTGTGGAACTTAGCAGACAGTTGTTTGAATCTGTGTGCTCAATGAATCCAGAGATTCTTGGCCTGTTCCCTAGATTGCTAAAACCCACGGTTTGAGCCAGCCAGTCCCGGAGTCATCCTTCTGAATACAGATCACCTAGTTCTCTTACACTTCTCTCTCTCTCTCTCTCTCCCCCTGGTTTTCTGAGACATGGCTTCTCTGTGTAGCTCTGGCTATCCTGGACTTCATTCTGTAGACCAGCCACCTGCCTCTGCCTCCTGAGCGTTGGGACTAAAGGCATGTACACAGCCAGTCTGTTCTTAAAGGCCCTTCAGTGGGGAGAGCTGCAAGCTGGATGTCCACTGGTCTACCTCACACCCATCTAAGCCCTTGTGGTTTTGCTGTGGCACCTCAGAGTTCATCCTGTCACTTCTCAGCCAGACTTCCTGTGGCCCTGGCTTCTGCATCATGTACATAGGAGTCCTCCACGTCACCACCTTTAAGGCTGCTCCTCACCAATGCCTACACCACATGCAGAATGTGGGGGATGGGTAAATGGGAGAGAGCTTGGCTTGCTGGGCAGCACGGCCAAGGAAAGTGCATGGCCTATCCTGTGGATAAGTTGGGCTTTGGCATCACATAATCTGGTAGAATAGACACTGATCAGCTTAGGGAGGGTTATAAGTTAGTGGTCCCACTAATCCTTTTGGGAATTGCCCTATCTGAGGACCCGTGACAGGCTCAGCCTCTTGATATGATTTGGAGCGTGTCTGAAGGCTATCAAGTCAAGGCCCCCGGGGGTACTACGAAGATGGCACTCCAGCCACAGTTTTGACAAAATGTCATTCTTTCATTCCCTCCCGAAGGCTGCTCCTGAGCCTTCTGGAGTATCCTACCGCCAGTCTGCTGCTCCGAGTCTCAGGCCTACAACCTGGCAGGTACCTGGACAGGGTCAGCAGTGTCCACCACCAACCTGCAGCAGAGCAGACAGAGCCCAAAAGGTAGACAGAGCCCATGAGGGCCACCACTCAGCTCTTCAGGGGTGGGATATGCTCTCAGGGTACAGGGTAGGGCATGGGAAGAAAGTATAATACACAGAATGGAAGGGGTAAGGGCATAAAAGACTGAGAGTGACCTGTTGGACAGCTGTGAGGGAAGGCTCAGGCAGATACATTGTTAGGGGCCCCAAACCGAAACAGTGAATCTCAGCATGGAGTAGAACCCATTGGCCAGGATGAATCCCAAGTCAGGGTGGTCAGGGCTCTAACTTAAGGGGAATGTCTTCATTAGTACATCCAAAACTCTCAAAGCCCTTGATGGCACTCTATCTTTAGAAGTTCCTCCTCATAGTCAGCCTGCCTCCTGCAGGGTCCAATGCTTGTCTTCCACAGCTCAGCCTAGAGGCCCAAAAGGAAGTCAGGAACCAACCCAAGAGGGTGTCAGGGGCCAAGCATCAAGTTGGCCAGGGAAAAGATCTCCCAGAACAAGAGGACAGTCAGAGCATGGTGGCAAGGACCCTTAGAAGCATAAACTAGGCTGATTCTGGAGCCTGTGGAAGGCTGTGATTCTCTAAGGAAGGCAGCCAGGCATGGACAGTTTGCCTGTGACTCCCAGGCTAGTCTGGACTTATCTATTAGATTGCAGGCCCTGGGTAGGGCCCACAGACACAGTAGCAGAATCCAGGTGCTAGTGACAACTTGAGGAGCCAGAGGAGGACAGCCAAATGGGACTAGCCACACAGAGTTCCAAAAAGAATTAGTAGAGCAGGTATCCCTAGAAGAGGCGACGGGGCTGCTGACAGACACACGTCTATGTGTGAACAAGAACCCAAGTCAAGTGCCTGGGGTACAGGTGCCACCCAGCCTCCAACTCCTCAGCAAGAATGGACCTCAAGTGAAACAGGTCCACGGAAGGAAGCTCTTCCTGGAGAAGAGCTCTGGCCAGCCAGTCACTGACCATGCTTTGGCAGTGACATGGGCCAGTTCCTAGAGCCTGAGTGACTGGTGTCCTGTATCAGCTTGGTGAGGCCACAGAGCTACTTTATGGTTGTCTCCTGTCCTTAGAAAGAATGACCTAAGGAGTTCCTTGACTGTGGAGAGGGAGGCTTTTACTGTGGGAAAGCCAAGAGGTCGGTGAACCTGACCAGGGCCCCTTTCACTGCCTAACAGAAGTGGCTTGGCACTTGGGGTGTGGGACCATGGCTAAAGGCACAGCCTAGACTTCTGTTTCCAGGTGACACCCTGCAGCCTGAGCACCACCTCTAGGACGTAGTATTCCATTCTAAAACATGGATTTTCACATAGTGCTGGGTCCCAGAAGAGCTATTCAGGCCCAGGAAACCAAGGCCTTGAAGCAGTTGCCTATATACAGGGAGAGTGAGTTCCAGGGTCCATAGAAAAACACTTGTGAGGGCAGAACTGACTGGTGGGGGTGGAGAAGAAAGTAGGGGGGGGGGTAGGGAAGGGGCCACTACACCATGATGTAGTGGTCCTCATAGCCATGTGGTAAATGAAAATGTACAGCTACTCTGGCTAAATAGAAGACTCCCAGGGAAGGGGGTCTAGTCACACCCCAGTGACCCCAGTCATCAGTGTAGAGTAAGTCAATGGTATTTTTTTTCTAGATGACTAGATGAGATAACAGACACCCAGTCCCAAAAGCCACTCTAACAGGGGCAGGTCCATCCCCCAGACCTTCTTTTTCCTGTACTTCCTCAAGTAGGCACCCAATGGCATCCTAGAGCCTGCTTCTGAGTGCTGCCCAGACTTGCCTATTTTCAGGGACAAGTTAGACAGTATGGCAGACTAGCCTCTCTACCAACCTGCCCTCCTTCTACGCAGTCTCTAAGACCTCCTCTAATCGTTCATTCCGGGCTCTGCTTCTCAGCATTGCTTTGGGTACCTTTGTTGCTCACCTAAAAGCACTGAGTTGGGGAGGAAAATCACAGACGGCGGTGCCCACGACGGGGCAGAAAACAGAGGAAAGGCCCGTAGGTGGTGGAGGCTGGTGTCCCCTGAAATATGAGGAGATGAAGCTGGGGATCGAGGGCAAGCAGTTCACTGCCCAGAAAAGGTGGGACACAGAGTCTTGGAATGACAGCTGGGGCAGAGCCCTGCCAGAAGGACATGGTCTTGAGTGGCTCCTGACCTGGACATGGACAGCCAGCCCTGACAAGCATGCTTTGTGTGGAAAGGCAAGGCCTAAGTGAGAAGTCAACACAAGCTTTAAGCAAGCAGGCTCAGGTTTCCTGAACAAAGAGGAGATTCAGGGTGGGAAAGCCTCTGACAACTCTCCCGAGAGCAGGGACTCTGGGGAGGGGTGGGGCCCGAGAGAAGGAGTCCCGGTGTGTAAGATGCTGGCCGGTGGTTACCAGCCACTCCCTGTTGGCTAGTGGGTGACCTTGGGCCTGGTATGACTCTCACTGGGCCCCGCCTCTTCCCAGGAGGGTAGAAGAGGAGACAGTTGGCATCCGTGTTGGTTGTCTGGAAGACAACCAGACACATGGATCAAGAAGTCAGGTTGTCCGAGGGGTATAGAGAGCTCCATCAAGGTGGGCAGGAGACCCAGGTAGTGTTGATAAAAGTAAAAAAATCAGGGTCCCGAGCTTTGGGGCAGCAGCATAAGTAAGTCATGAAGGGGCTGGAAAGGCAGACAGTACATATTCCCCAGGCAAAGAGTTACGAGAGAGACGAAGCTCTCCCTGTCTCCCTTGAAGCCCACCACAGGATTCCCTAGGTGCCAAGAGAAAAGAGGGCCAGGACTTCCGGGGTATTGAATACCCTCTGTCACCACACTGAAGGGTGGGTCCCTCACCCCAGGCAGGGATAAGGATGGGCACAAGGGCCTGCTACTACTGTTGCTTGCTCTGTGCTAGATCAGAACAAAACCAAGAGGCCAGGCACATGGAGCCCAGGGCACACGGAGACTGAAAATCTGGCCTTTGCCCCCACCGAAACCAGCATCAAGAAGGGCCCCAGTCAGTGGCCTCGTGCCAAGGTTGGCATGATAAGCAAGTGGGGGTAGGGATGCAGCCCTGCCCCCGACCCCTGAGGATCCTGATATCACCCAAAGGCTATATCCCTGTGGCTGCTCACCTTGGATAGACAAGGATTACAGCACCTGCAGGACCAAACAGCACACCACACATCTGCTAGAAACCACTAGATACCCCCAACCCACACCCTTGCGCGACCGCACAGCAGCCTGGCAGGGTCCTCAGTTTCCCCACCGATCCCAAGACTCAGGGTCCTCCCACCTCCCATCTGAGCTCAGATGACCCAGGTAAATGGGGCCCAGAACGGGTCCCGCGGCCCCTCACTAAGTCTGCCCGGGGCCGCTGGCCTCTGGTTCCCACAGCTTTTCAGTTTCAGTTTTCCAAACTGCCCTCATTTCCCAACCTGTCGTGACTCGGGCTGGCGCGGTGTCCTCTGTCTCTCCGCTCCCTCCACGCCGGGAGCCCCGCGCCACAAGCATTTAAATCGGCATGGCCCCTCCCTATGGTGACCCAAGTCCCTTCCCCATTGAGGGCGGTAGGCGGGGCTAAAAGCCAGGTTGGGCACCCCACAGGACAGGTGGAGTGGGCAGGTGAACGCAAACTAAAGCACGGGGCAGGGCTACCTCTGAGCAACTCAAGCTGGGAGAGGCTGTTGAGTTGCAAAGTCCCTCCTTTCCTCCCTCCCTACTAGTAGTCATTGAAAAAGAATGCCGGTCCTGCACTGGGGGGGGGGGGGGGGAAGCAACGTGCTCCCGGCCTTGTGGCTTTTGAATGGAGTTTGCAAGGGAAATGAAGACCCACCAAAGAGAGTTTCAGTTCCCCAAACTCCTCTTTATTGCTCAGAGTGAGAGACAAGCCGGACAGTGGTGGCGCACGCCTTTAATCCCCACCACACCTGGGAGGCAGAGGCAGGCGGATTTCTGAGTTCGAGGCCAGCCTGGTGAGAGACACAACCCCACTCTGTGTGCTCCCAGCTCCTGCTCAGTCCCTGAGCATGCTCTGCCACGGTTTCCTGTCCCTATCTTCTGGATCCTGGAATCTTCACAGCTTCTCCTCAGTGAGCAGCTCTGAGGTTTTGACCTTGTAGGAGCTGGGGTCTCTGTGGTCTTTGACAATTGGCAGCCTTGTCTGCAAGGGGTGGCCAGGCTTCATCTCACCATTCAGCTCCCTGCCATCCCCCCCCCCCCCAGGGGGCTCAAATAAGTTCCTCAGTCCATCTGGAGGACCTAGCGTCAGGAGGATCCAGCTCCTGGCTCTGAAGCTCATCCCAGCTCTCACCTTCAGAGATAGGGGTCTGCTAGAGCCCATTCGGATGGAGGTCCAGAGTCTCAGGGTGATGACCTCAGGGGCTGGCACACTAGGAGTCCAGCACAGGAACCTTTCGTGGATCTTCTGGCTGGTTCTCCCCTTTGCTGCTCAGAGATCCCATGTCGCTAGGCCAAAGCAGATGGCACACCTCTCCCGCCCACCCACCACCACCACCAGGCCCTGATGACTTGCATGTCCCTTCCTACCCCAGCTCTCACCTCTGACTGGGTCATTTTTGACCAGAAATTCATCCAGAGCTGCCCAACCACCTCCAACACGAACCATCATGGCACCTCGCGCTGCCTATGGAGCCAGAGGTGGGGGGGAGTGGGGTTATGACACCAAGCTTTCAATACAGGGGTTGGGGCAGTTCCTGGGGCTCTGTCCTCCCCACCATTACAGGCCCACACTCACACCTGCTCACCAAGGCTCCCTGGACCTTGGGCCTGCCTCTGGCCACTGGTGCACTTGTCCCTTCCGTGTTCCTTGCTCTGACCATGCTATTGGGCTGTTTCTGGCCACTGGAGAGCCCTGGCTTGAATGTGATGGGGAGCTTGTGGAGAGGCTCATGTCTACCCCAGTTATAGCTAGGCCAGCCTTGTCCCACGCTGTCCTGGTCCCCAGCTGCCAGGATGCTATCGGCAAGGTCCTACTGGGAAATGTTTCAGTGCTGCCTGTGGTTTTGGGTACAAAGCACACCCCAGACCACTTTATTTTATGACCAAGGCAATACAGGTAGTGTCTCCACAAGACCCTGGTGTATGTTGTCTCCTTGCTGTGAGGTGAGACCAAGTCCTTGTCATGTGCCTAGGAATGAACAAGAGTATGGATCTATCTGTCCTTACCTGTCCCTGGTGGCCCTGTTCCAGCTGTTCCCACTGGTCCCTTTTGTCCCGGTTCCTCTTGCTATGCTCTGGCTTCCTAAGACTCCAGTTCTCCATGACCTCTGACCACCATGGCCTCCAGCTCAGTTCTTCCGGAATCTTCCCCAGGAGGCAATCCTTAGCTCTACTCGCCAGATCCCCAGGTGGCCCCTGGTCAAGACTCCTCAAAGCCAGTATCTCCCTTGGGGCTTGAGTCCCGTACTTTGGGGTGAGGGCCAGAAACATCTCCTCTAACACCCAGCTTTGGGCTTGTACCACCTATGCATTAGGAGGAAATGTTAGGGAGCTTGGAGAACCCCATGGCCAAAATTGCCCACCACTTCACCACCTCTCTTGAGCCAAAGTCCTCATCCCCCAGAGCCTCTTAGAAGTCCTGCCCAGCACTTTAGGCCTTCCAGTACCTCCAAATGGTCTTACAGAGGGAGTGGCTCAAGGACAGATGTGTCCAGTGTCATTAGGCTAACCCTGGATTGATCCACAGTTACAATGCAGGCCAGAGCCTCTGGCCACTGGTCCCACCTTGATCCCCAAGGGTTCTGCTTGGCTCAGTCTATGGGGGCACAAAACCATCTTCTCTACAAGGTGGCCCACAAGAAGCAGCATCCCTTCCAGGGTGTGTATCCTGGAGAAGAGATGAACAGCCATGAGCAGGGTAGAGGGCCAGTGGGAGTGGGGGGGGAGGAGCTGGCGAGCAGGCTCACCTCTCACAGGAGTGGGTAGACATGGCAGCCCGGCAGCCCTGCAGGTCCATCAGCAGGCCCAAGTGGCAGGTGCTCCCATAGTCAGCAGCTCCTTTCCTCTCTAGCCATGACACCGCCAGGGTTTGCTGTTCCCACAGGAACTCCTGCCGTCAGAGTAGCCTGCTGTACTATCGGTTTTCAGAGTGGGAAAAGTTGAAGGGCAAAGTCTTTTTGCATCCATGGGTCTCACATCTGAAGCCCTCTCCCTTACTCTGTTCATCCTGTGCCTCACACTATCTATCACCATAGCAAGAAGACCACACACGCTGGCCCAGTCCTTCTACCCCGAGGCCTCTTCAGTGTAGGGAGGGCAGCCACACCCCGAATTGTGCTGATGCTCAGGGCAAGGTGAAGAAAGCCAGCAAGGTCTTCCCTGTGGTTGAACTGTATCCACCATCACCACCGCCCGTTCCCATGATGAAGTGCCAGCCTTAGAGAGAGGCAGTTGCATGTATAACTAGCAGTTACGCGTGTGATCACAGTGGAATGTGGGCATCGATGTGATTCCTGCCCTTAGAAAAAGGTGGGGGTCCCCCAACAACTGGAGCAGGGACTGTCCTGTTCCCCTAAGACAGCCTTGTCTGGTCTTAGTGAGTGAGGATATGCCTAGTCCTGCAGTGACTTGATGTGATAGGGTGATATTCAGAAGGGGCCTCCTCTTTCTCAGAGGAGAAGGGGAATGGGGAGGGGCTAGATGAGGAGGGACCTAAAGGAGGAGGGGGGAGATGTAAAGTGAATAAATAAGTAAATTAAGGGGGGAAAGAGGTGGGGTTTGGGGACTGGGAAGATAGCTCAACTGGTAAAGTATTTACTGAAAAGCATGAGGGTCTGAGTTTGATTCCCTAGCATCTATGTAGAAAAACAAAGAAAACAAATTAGTTTGTGGTAATCCCAACACTGGAAGGGCAGTGCAAGATTCCAAATAAGAACTTCAGGTTCAGGGAGAGAGACTCTGACTCATAAAATAAAGTGGAGGGCCAGAGAGATAGCTCAGTGGTTAGGAGCACTTGCTGCTCTTGCGAAGGGCCAGTTCAGTTTCCAGTACTTAGGTCAGGCAACTCACAACTGCCTAGAACTTCAGCTGCAGTGGATCTGGTACCTTCCTCCAGTCTCTGCGGCTGTGCACATGTATGTGTGCACACAAGTGAGACACACACACACAATTAAGAACAAAATAAATATATATATATATATATTATATATTTACATAATATATGTAAATTTTACATTATATAATATATATATATATATATATATATATATATATATATATATATATATGGAGAGCGCTGGAGGAAGACACTAGATGCACTAGATGTCAACTTCTGGCCTCCACATAGGTGTGCACAAACACACACACATAAACACGCACATACAGAAGGGGACACAGAATGCACCGAGGGCTCAGGAAGATGACATCGTCCATGGCAAGGAACAAGGCCAACCAAGCCCCTCCCCACAGCTCACAGGAGCCAGCCCTGTCCATTTCACACTTTTAACTCTCAGAACTTTGAGGAGTCAGTGTGTAACCACAGTTTGAACTTCCCAGTTGGTGACAGTCGGGTCCAGCGGCCCCAGAGACCTACCAGAGTCCCAAGAATGAGGAAGGAATCTGAGAATCAGGGAAGGAACCTAGAACTTCTAGGCAGACAGTGCACCCCAGCCACACCAATGTAATAGAAAAGGGGGCCACACGGAGGCCCATTCTTGCCTCTTTGTTACAATAAACGCTGGACAGTCCCAAATGGTGTGTCATAAGCGAGTACATTTCTTTCTATCTGGGTCCTTATGTAGTTTCTTCCCAGCTGTTGCATAAATAGGACTCACTCATAGCAATGTTTTTGTTTTTGTTTTTGTTTTTTGAGACAGGGTTTCTCTGTATAGCCCTGGCTGTTCTGGCTCTCACTTTGTAGACCAGGCTGGCCTCGAACTCAGAAATCCGCCTGCCTCTGCCTCCCGAGTGCTGGGATTAAAGGCGTGATCCACCCCACCCGGCCAGCAATGTTTTAACCTTAATTAAGAACCCTATTTGCTAGAAAAGGCATGTAGATACATCAGCCCTTACCCCTACCCACACAGCCTGGAGGCTCAACAGTACTGTCCAAGGAGGAGCTATCCTTGCCTAACTGTCAGGGATGGGCTGATCTTAAACCCTGACCTCACTGGGAGAGCTATGACCATAAATGGGGATTTGAGGCTATCTGAAGATGGGAGCAGAGCCATGAAGTCATCACTAGCGATCCCTCTAGATGGCTCCAATGCCCATGCCTGTTCCCTGATAATATCATACTCTCTTCATTCTCAGAGTCCTCTGACTCAGTTCCTTCTACCAGCAAAAAACAGCTCAGCCTCGGAGTACCCTAGTTGTCCAGTGTTCCCGTGGTTACCTCTCCTCCCAGGAGACTATTGGCGATACCTTCCTCTCCCAAGCTTTTCAAGATACCTGTAAACCTGGGTTCCAGTCCC
Organism: Mus minutoides; assembly: GCA_902729485.2. Lineage (NCBI taxonomy): Eukaryota > Metazoa > Chordata > Mammalia > Rodentia > Muridae > Mus > Mus minutoides. Next base: position 273,872 of record LR750474.1, on the reverse strand, counting down.
TCTCAGGCCTTAGCTTCTCAATGGCTGTCTGATCTGCCAGGCCACACGAGATCTGCACAGCAGGCTCCCATATGGCCTTTTGCCCAACGTCTTGTTCTCCAGTCTCTAACCAGTGCCCTTCCAGGGGCTTCGTATCAGCCTGAAGCGTGGCTAGGGAGAGATGGACCACCTGAGAGCCAGCCTTGGCAAGACCTTAGCGCTCACCCCAACCCTTGGCTTCTTGAACTCAGGAAGGCACCCTTCCTGCCCTAGAGCTTAATCCTACCCCCAGGCCTGGCAGAAATGTCCCAAGTATCCCCAAGGCCCTGGTGTACCTGATGAGAGGCTCTGTTCCCAGATGGTCACTGAGGGTGCTGCTACCTGACTAGAAGTCTCTGCCCACTGTGCCAGCTGCTCAAGCCGTTCTGCTAACTGGACCAACTGGACACTCAGCTACAGGAGGAAACAAGCACTGTTATAGACAGCCCTGGCTCAGGACAGAAAATATGACTGTACCAGCTCCCTGCTACAGTCTCCTCAGAGGGCATGAGGTTGCCTGGAGGTATTTCTTACTGGAGTCAAGGGGGGTACAACCACCTGCTTCAGATCCTTGAGCTCTGGAGGTGTTGAGGCAGACCCTTCCAGTTCAAGCTGGGCCTCCAGGCCTGCCGGTGGTAAGGGCTTGGAGGACTCTGTCCTTTGAGCAAATAGTAGCTTCTGTCGGGCACAGGCGGCTTGTGACTCAGTCAGCTTGACACGCTCCTGGAACTGATTCAGCTGCTGTCGCACAAGCCGAGCTTGATCACCTGCAGCCAGAGGCAAGAGGCCAGGGAGGAAACGCTGACATGGAAGGAGAACAGGCAGCAGGGATGAGAACATTAGAAGGGGCCTTGGGAACCATTAACCAAGACAAAGATATGGAGGCCTTGAACTTGGGGCCTAGGCCCTGTACCTGGGAAATGGCACAGATGTGGTTCCCCTGAGCTAAGGGTAGGCTTTTCGGTGGGCTTCAAAATATGAGCCCTTAGCACTTCTTGCCTGGGGTGGCTGTCCACCTGAGTGGCGACAGGGATGAGGTCCACTTACTAGTGAGAAGCTCTGCCAGCCTCTGGCCGGTCTGTAAAACCCTTTCCAGGTCCCTGGCACGTGCCACAACCCCCTCACACACCTCCTATGAACAAACACAAGGCACTGAGCCTGTGACATCCCATGGACTCCCACCCCAAGCCTGGGCCATACCTGGAGGTACCGCAACGACTCCTCAAGACCCTTGGGCCCCAGCCGCAGCTCAGCCAGCAGCTGTTCACTCGAGCTCAGCCGCACCAGCAGAGCCTTGCAGGCTGTTTCAAAGCTCTGGGCTGCTGGAACAAGCTGTTCCAGGAGCTTCCACCTTGGGGCAAAGACAGAGGAGCAGTCAGCGGTGCCCTTTCCTGCCCTAGGACCCTCACAGTCCCCATCTGTGGCTTCACCTGGTTTCTGCCTGCTGTACCAGTCGGTGCCATTGTGTGCACAGCTCTGATGGGCTCCCAGCCTCTTGTAATCTTGGCTCCACGTGTGGCGCACGCTCCCTCAGCAGCCGCAGGAGGAGCTGCCAGACATGGGGGGGGCTTATGCAGGGTTCTGGGGTCCCTGCCCATCCTCTCACCACCTCCTTGTCCCCCTTTTTAATCAAGGAGGATCACTGGCCAAAGAAACATGTATTCAGCTCACTCTGTGGGCGGGGGCAGGGGCGGCAGATCTATTGTATTTAAGCACAGGGGAGTCACTATTAGCTGCCAGTGGCTTGGGGGGGGGCTCATAGAACAAAGTGCTCCCCACCTGTCTCTATCCCTATCCCCTGGCCTCATACCTCCTGTTCCTGCAGCTGAGAAGCAGCCAAGGTGGCATCTGCAGCCAGAGGTCCTTGTGAAGCCTGCAGTTCCCCCATGCCATCCAGCCAGCTGCGCAGTGTGTCCAGGGGTGCCAGAGGCGCCTGCAAGAAGATTGGACTCACCTCATCTGGCCTCCACTCGAGCTCCCCACACTCCAGTGCGGGTCCTGCCTCACCTGGACTGGCTGCCCTCTTGGCTTGCAGGGCCCCATCTCCACAGCCTCTGTCACTACTGTCTCCGTCACCACCGTCTCTGTGACCTCTGTCACCTGGACAGCACGGGAGCCCCACCAGGCCCAGGGGATCCCTGGTGGAAGCGGGCCGAGAGGAGCTTCGGATCTCAGAGAGAGATCCCCTTGGGTTCTGGGGCTGGTGTGAGTCCTGGGGCTGAAGCGTGAGCGGCTCCTCCTCCCCCCAAGGCAGCCAAGCCTTGAAGCAGGGTTTCCCATCCTGGATGCTGAGCAGGTTGCAGGGGTATCGCAGGACAGCAAGAGCAGCCCTACAAAGGCAGAGGGTCCAAATCAGGACCAAGGGATCCATAGGCCCACCTACCCACAGCCTGCGATTGGGTAGGTGGCCTGGAGAGAACAGCTCTCACCTCTGTCTAGCCCTGTACACCCTACCTTCCTTCCTTCAAGCCACTGCTCCACCAGCCCCAGACAGTCTGGCCCCAGCACTTTTCTTCCCCTGTTTCCTAGGAAACCCTGTACCCATCCTCAGACATGTGGGTGGGGGAAGGGCTGCAAAGGGGAAGGGGCTTCTAGCTGGAGTTTCTGGCCCCTCCCCACACAGCTCCTGTATGTGTGTGTGTGTGTGTGTGTGTGTGTGTGTGTGTGTGTTTCAGGGAGCTCACTTCCCACCCAAGCCCCAAACAGGCCACTCACATGGCCATAGGGCTGATCCCTTTGGGTTAAAAGACCAAAGAAAGGAATTATGGGAAATGGGGGTGGGGGGCATCCACACATACTTTAGGAGGGATTGGAGAGTCATGGGAATTTCCCACAGCCATATGGTCCCCAGGGAGTCCTGGACTACACCCTCTCCCAGTCACATGGCCACTCCACAGGACTCAGACATCCCTCACCCAAGACTTCCTGGCACCCTAGGCTGGTCTGCTCTGTTTCCAGGAACCTCAAACTTGCCACACAGTCCCCAACTTGAGCCTGGCATGACATGAACAAGCCCTTCCTCTAGCCTGGAATCCCCACTAGGTAGAAGAGCAGGAGGGCACGGATGATGCTTGGGGGGGTTGGGGCGAGCCTCCATCGAGAATGGTGTATTCATGGACTACGGACTCCAGCACATCCATTCTCCCTTTACCTACCTACCAGTCATTGATTCTTCATATTAAGGAGTGGAATTTGTGCTCATCAGAGGAGCCAAAAGTCCTCACTTACACATGGCCATGCTGATCCCAGGCCCTTCCTCACTGCTGACAGAGGTGACTTGGGAGTCCCTGGGGCCTAAAGCTAACCCTGCTCTATCCACCCACCTCAAGCCTATGACCACCCACCACCATCACCTCCACCACACCACCCCACCCTGAGACCTGCCCCTGCCTGGTTCATCTTTGTCATGAGTTTGTGTTGCTGTTACCTTGGGAACATTCCATGGAAAATGTTGGGTGAGGTGGGCAGGCCGACAAGCCAGGGCAAGCCACAGACGCACTGTGGGTGGATGGCTGGTGGACGCCTCTCTCACGAGGACTTGTCTGTCTCACACCCTAGGACGGCCCACCCTATCCTCCCTGCTCTCTTTTCTCAGCCCCCACCCCAGGCCAAGCACCAAGTGTGTGCATTCCTGGGGGAAGAGCTTCAGTGGGCTGGAGGGGTGTGTCCCAGCACAAACCTGTCCATACCTGGCATGCAAACCTCACCCGGTCCCATCTACCCTTCTTCTTTAAGGGACCATGGAGTTCCTGAGAACAGCTGCCCCATCCAGTCTCTGGGCCTTACCCCAGATAGGCTGCTTAGTCTAGAATGTCTTTCTCCCCTCTTTGCACATATACATGGGCCTCTGGAGCTAAGAGGGACTAGGGGAGCCCCTATCTCCGACATCTTGCCTCTGGTTTGTTTTGCTGTCCAAGGAAGAACCAGGTCACCTTTCTGTGCAAGCCTCCCTCTCTCTGCCCATGGCTGGGATAATAGAGGCCAAAGTCTGGAGAGGCCTATGTGGTGCAACCTCCACCTTTTTCAATTTTCCAAGGTCAGGGTCCTTTGTTGAGCTTGGACCTCCTGGACTAAGGTGGACATCCTCCCTAGCAAGACCCTCCCTGGCCCTGTCAACCCTACTCTTATTCAAAGGCTCTTATAGTCACAGTCCATAGAGCCTGGCAGCTTAGTGGCCGTTTGACCTCCTTTGTACATGAGGTTCTGGAATTACAGCTGGTGAATAGTGGGTGACCAGGAAGAAGCTGTTCGGATCACACTCCTGACCACCCAAGCAAGGACAGCTGGCTCACAAGAGCCCACAGATATGTAACTTGGAGCCTCTCCTTGGCACTGGCCTGGGTCCTCACATGGGCCCTTTTCTTTAAATATCCTTTTAAGGGCCCCTCCCTGACCATTCACACTGAGAACACAGCACCCTGCTGAAGTGGAAACTTCTAGTTCTTTGATGATTTACTGGGATACACAGGAGAAAGGATGTCTCGCTAAAGCAAATGCATGAAAGACTTTTCCTGAAGCAGACACAGCTGAAAGGATGTTTGGATATAGCAGACACACAGGAAAGGAGGCTTGACGGAGGAGTATAAATATGACCCCCACAGACAGTGGGGGATGGGCACTGAGCTTTCATTTGTCTCGCTATTCTTTGCTAAAGACACACATGTGATGGTTCACCTTATATAGCATTGTCGAGCTCAACTTGTGATAACCCTGTCACTGAGAGAAGCTCGCCCAAGAACTTCTTGTGAGGTTCCTGCGGCAGCTTGCTGCTTCAGCAGCTGCACCTCAGATCGGTTGGTGACCCTGGCGGTTTCTTCAGGCTTGAACTACAGCTGCTTGGTGTCTGCTTGCTGAAAGGACTGGACTGCAGCTGCTGGTTCGTGCCTGGTGTCTGCCTGCCTAGAGGACTGGTCTGCAGCTGCTGAATCACCTTTGGTGTTTGCTACAGGAATGAACTGTTGCCCAAGAAGATCAAGCTTACTCCCAAAGAACTACTGCTGAACAGGTCTACTTCCTCCGTATCTTAATAACTTTTCTCTTCTGGTGGGTGGTGGGCTAGAGGAGAGGTTGACACCTTATTAAAAGTAGGTGGCAAAATATTTATGCCTATACCCCACCCAGGGCCCCCTTAATAGTGTCTCCTACCTTGCTGCTTCTACCCCTCAGGGGGGCACAGCCCTGTCATTAGGGCAAGCAGCCACAAGCACAGGGACACACATGGGGCCTTACTACATGCTGAACCTGGTGAAGTTCGGATAGTTCCAGACCTGCCGAGAGAACCACAAGCTGCGGCAGGTCTGTCACACTGTCACACAGCCCGAACCAGTCCTGGTCAGAGCAATTCCCACAGTGGACACTCACGACGCTTCTAATAGTGGGCAGTGGTCAAATCTGGACAAAGTTAATATGGATGAACTAGTTCCATATCATTTATGGGACCATAGATCCAGGAAACAGTGATGGACATGAGCTCTCTACGGGCAGGAAGGCTGCAATAGCCAGGAGAGTTGCCTAGGCCTGTGTGTGGCCCAGGGTTGGAGGGTGTAGAGGCTTTCCTGTGCAAGGGTTTGATATCCTGGTGTCTGAGCCCCTGTAGGTAGGAGTAGCATGGGAAGGGCTGTAGCAGAGCTGACTCAGAAATCCCTGATGACATGGGTGTATGTCAACGGGAGTGGTTCTTCAATGCAAGATATGAAACTTTCTAGGAAAGAAATCACGATAAAAGAGTGTGCTGGTTTGAATGAGAATGGCCCTAGTAGGTTCATATACTTGAAACTTGGTCATGGGGAGTAGAACTGTTTGGAATGATTAGAAGGATTAGGAGGGGTGGCCTTGTTGGAGGAAGCACATCAATGGGGGGTGGGGAGGCGTTGAGGTTCCAAAAGCCTAAGCCAGGCCCAGTTAGCTCTTTCTCTCTTGGTCTGTGGATCAACACGTAGCTCTCAGGTACTGGTCCAGTACAATATGTGCTACTTTGCTCCCCACCGCGATGATAATAGACTAAGCCTTTGAAACTATAAACAAGCCCCCAATTGAATGCTTTCTTTCTGAAGAGTTGGCCGTGGCTATGGTGTCTCTTCACAGCCACAGATCAGGGACCGAGACAAAGAGCAAAGTTTCCACAGTTCGTAGGACATATGTTTTGTGATAGACGAGCCGAGACTGGGAGAGTTGAGTCCCAGGGACATACATCCAGCCTGGGCAGTAGAGGCTCCTTAGCTTTTCAAGTTGGGGACAAATGGCTGACTATATGATGAGTCTGAAGTGCTGCCATCCCAGGAGGAGTAGGCAGAACAGGAAGTTTGATTGATCAAGGCTAAAAGCTGACAAAGATGGAGGAGGAGGAGGAAGAAGAAGAAGAGAAAGAGGCAACGTGCAATGTTCAGTCCTAAGGAGAAGTAAGCATGAGTACCCAGAGGCCTTGAGCCAACCACCAGCCTGGTGAGCTAGAAACTGAGTGACCCACAGGACCATGCTGACCAAGATGCAGGATACCCATCAATCATTTCTCCAGAAGTTCTAGAAAAAAAAATCTCGCTGTTTCTCGGTGGCTTTGACTGGGGGCACCTTTTGTTGAACTCTGTCCTGAAAGCTATGTTCAACTCCTAAATCCAACCCAGAGCGTGAGACCTTGTTTGAGAATGGATTTTTTTGCACTTGTCAAGATGAGGTCATTAGAATGGGCTGTCATTCAATATGAATGTGGCCTCATGAGAGAACGCTGTGTGAAGAGGAGACATGCTGGTGAGAAATGACCCCGAAAGGAGGTGGAGATGGGAGGGCTGCACTCTCCAAATTGGAAATGGAGTGGAAAGAATGTGACCTCAAGATCGGGGGATCACACACTACTTAGCCCCAGAACTGAGGGAAAAGTGCATTTCTGTTTGCTTTGAACTCCCTACCTACTGACCCTTTGTTATGGTGGCCACCTGCTGTGAGCCAGTCATGATGACCAGGCAGGTGACATCCCATTGGCTTAGTCCAAGTCAGGCTATCTATCCTTGGAGTTGGTGTGGTACCACTGCCACCTCAGACAGCTGCTCTGCAGGTAGAGGTCAGCATAGGTCTGCATTTCGCCTTGTTGCTGGGGTCCTGGGCAGACAAAACACAGAGAGCATGACTGCGTTTACCTCCACTGCTGTCGAGTGCTGGGTGAAGCATCGATACAATACTCAGGGAGTGGAAAAATGCAGCCTAGGATGTGGGAGGCTGAAGATAGGGTTTCCAAACTCCTGGGCATCCAGTTGTGGCCAGAAACTGCATGGAATCAGAAAGAAGGGTTGGGGTCCAAAAGCCTGTGATGAGGAGCCTAGGGCTAGGAGCTCCCAACTGGACATCCAGGCGTCGCTGGGTTGTGGTGAGTTAGGAATGGAGTTGCGGGTCCACAGGCCTGCGATGAGGTAGGGGCCTGGGGGAGGGGAACTCTGGCTTAGCTCATCAGCAAAAGTCCTTAGCTTAGCAGAAGTTGTCTGGGAGCCCAGAGGAGGGGTCTTCTGTGAAAAGCTTAGGCAGCGGGGCTCTCTGTAGGTGAAGGCCTTCTCCATGCTCCCCATAGTGGTTCTTGATGAAAGAGACAGTTCTTGGTTCCAAACTGTTTATTGATTGTTCATTGTGGAAAATGGGTGCATACCACCTTCTCAGGGTGGATCAGAGTTTAAATACCTTTTGCAGGAAGGAATGTCCAGGAGGGGACGCTTATTGGCTAAATCCTCAGGGTTCATCTGGATACCTCATTAGCATGGAGAGCTCTGTTCTGATCTATATGACCACAGGACACATTTCCTATGCGGAGAGTGTGACACATGTTCTAGGCCAGGAGTCTGATAGTGAGCAGGGATCCGCCTACCATCTCAAGTGGGTGCCTGGATTCCAGAGACTCTGAACCCGTTCAGCCTTACCAAGTTTCCTGGCATGGTCTACTGTCCCACAGATCAGCTTGCAAGACTTTCAGGGCTCCAGGGCCAGCACACAAGCTTTCAACAATGAGGGGAGTTGGGACACAGAGGGTGAGTGTGGTAGCAACACCTGGACCATCAATAGCTCTGTGGCTGTAACACATCTCCGCTGCCCCACTTCCACCCCCATCCAACCACCCCGACTTAGAAGTCAATTTTATTATTCTAGAAATCTCACAGTTCTGAAGAATCAGTGAGGTGAACCAGTGTGGGGTGCTGCATGAACTCCTGCAAATAGTGCCAGGACACCACTGTAGCTCGGGGGCCCTGAGTTTTGTATTCATTGTGTCCAGGTATGCCTGCCCCCACTGATACCCTCAGGCCCTGGGGATTTGCTCAGCAGGTCAATACAGATATAACAAATGTGTGTGTGTGTGTGTGTGTGTGTGTGTGTGTGTGTGTGTGAGAGAGAGAGAGAGAGAGAGAGAGAGAGAGAGAGAATTAATTTAAGTCCCTAAGGGGATACAGCTTAATGGTAGAATGTTTTCCTAACAAGTACAAGGCCTTGGATTCAATCCTGGCACTGGGGAGGCAGAGCCAGGAGAATCCCCTGGTCTCTCAACGGTCAGCCATTATAGCTGAATTGAGGAGTTTCAGGTTTAATAAGAAGCCTTGTCTCAAAAACTGACATGGACAGAGATCCAAAAAGATACCTGATATCAATCTCTGACCCTCACATGCGTGTGCCCGTACATCAGCCACACACATGTACAGACTCTCTATACACACAAATAAGTTTAAAATTTAAGAAGAAAAAAAGATGTGGTGGCATGTGCCTTTAGCCTAAGCACTCTGGGAGGCAGGGCCAGGTGGATCACAGAGATGAGTCCGAGGGCAGCCTGCTCTATGTAGGGAGTTCCAGCCCAGACAGGGCTATGTAGTGAGACCCTGTTTCAAAACAAATTGATTGGGACTGGAGAGATGGCTTGGAGGTTAAAAGCACTGGCTGCTCTTTCAAAGGCCCTGGGTTCAATTCCCAGCACCCACCTGGGTCATAACTCTAGTTCCAAGAGATCTGTTGCATCTTCTGGCCTCTGTGGGCACCAGGCAGGCACATGGTACACAGACATACAAGCAGGCCAAAAAAAAAAAAAAAAAAAAAACCGCCGACGCACATAAAATAATAAAAGTAGTAATTAAAAATGTTTAATTAATTAATTAATTAAAATAAAAGGAAGTCCCCTGGGGCAGTTGGTAAAGAGCTAATGAGAGGGAGGTTTACTGGCCCCGCCCAGCCCTTGACTGGAGCTGATTCAACCAACAGGTGCTTCAAGTTACCCTTGCTGCCCCTCCTGCCCTGCCCTGCCCCGCCCTTGCCCCGCCCTTGCCCCCCACCCTGACACTGACTTTCTGGTTTCACTTCCTGAGAGTTCTTACTGAGAGAGAGTCCATCTCAGGTCTAGATCTTCCCAGCCCCTTCATTCGGGCGGCTCCAGGTGCTCAACGGCTATTTGTTTTTGGGGAGGCGCCTTTACCCCAGTTGAGCACTTTGGCTAAAACATGTCTGCCCACTCCAGAGGCTCTACCAAGACAGGACATGCTGGGCATATCAACACAGACCTGTAATCCCAACTACTCAAGAAACAGAAGCAGGTGGATTGCAAGTTCAAGGCCAACCTGGACAATTTATGGAGAGCCTATTAAAAAAACAAAAAGGTTCTTTCTCTTTCTTTCTTAAGGTCTGGGGCTGAAGCTCACTGGTAGGACACTTGTCAAGCTGCCACCATTTTCGGGGTCCTAGATTCAGTCCTTAGCACAGCAAAAGAACGGAAAGAAATCTTAAGCTGATCACAGGGGATGCATGCGTGTAACTCCAATAGTTCAGAGGCTGAGGCAGGAGGATGACAAGGTTGAGGTCAGCCTGTGTGACATAGGAAGTGACAGACTAACTCAGACACTGTCTCAAAACAAACAAACAAGCAAGCGAAGAGACAAGCAAACCACCAAGATCAAGCTCTGGACAGGCGCCCATCAAAGCTGCAGCTCCTTGTCTGTTGAGCTCTGGCTTTAGCCTCTCTAGGGTTGTCCACTGGACATGGAGATGCTGCACCACCCACACATCAGGACCTTTCACATCAGGACCACACACCTGGTGAGCTTTCTCCCAAAGAAGCCACTAAGCTCAAAGGCAAGAAGAATTTCTCCTGGGATGACAAGGCTCCAGTGTGCACTGGGACTCCAAGGTTCCCCATGGAGCTCAGAACATCACTAGAGCTCTAGAGAAGAAGGCCGGAGCTGCTATGGACGGGACTAGACAGATGTGAACAGTACATCTCCAAGCCCTTGGCTAGAGATGAGAAAAAAAATCACAAGAAAGACAAATCCAGTGATGAGCTTGATTATACAAGCTGTGGCTGTCAGCTTACTCCAGGCAGAAAACACCCAGGGAGCAGGGAACACTCATCCTCCGCCACTCCTGTGTCCTTCCCAGACCAGCAAGCAACGGGGAGATGTGAGCTGCCCGCAAGGCCAAGGATTCTCTTGCTTTTTAATTTTTTTCTCTGTTCCCATAGTATAAATGCACTGTGAGGACCAGAGCCCAAGTCAGGTAGGAGCCTGAAGAACTGCTCCATTTCACGGGTCAATCTGCGGAGACTCGAGTTGCATAAGGGGGTAAGATTCAAGCACCTGAACAAGCAAGGCCAAGCTTCGGGTCTAGCTGCCTGATTCTACCAGCATGAGCCCAGTAGCTTGGAATTCTGGACTAGGGTTTATAGCCCAGCAGCAGGAAGCTAATTAGTAGAGACCAGGCTGTAGATTCCTATAGATCTACCCCATCCCCATCAGATACAGGTCATATAGGGTGAGGGCTGAGAAATGACCATGGGCTCCCCAGGCTTCACAAAGTCACTACAGAGAACAGGCAGCTCTTGGGCCTAGAGCATCAGAAACAAGGGACTTCCTGCAGGGCTCTGTCTGACAGGCCTTGAGAGGGTGGCTTTCTCCATCCTGGCAGGCTGCTGTAGCAGGCTGATTTCCAGTTCCTGCCAGGACACTTAGGGCTCAGCCAGATTTCGTGACAGGTCCTTGTGCTTAGAGTCCCTGTGCCAGATCTGGCAGAGCCTAGATCCTTGGCACTACAGCTGCCAGTTTCATGACCTCATAAGCAACCCCTGGGCGACAGCCTGTCATGGAAAGATGTCCCCAGCTCCTTGGAACGAACCCCCTCAGTATAGGGACCTTCTTCACACTTGTATCTACTGAAGGGTTCACTATCTCAAGCCTCTTGTTCTCCCAATCCCTTGTTCCTTCCTCTTGTTCGCCAACCATTTTCCTGAGCACAGGCCACTGTCCACGATGGCTATACAGACACAGAGCTTCAAATCCTGCTGGTTGGAAGAATGTGCCTGGTGGCCTCTGTTGGGACAATGGAGGTGGTGGTAGGACATCTTTCCAGCTGGGTGAATTGCCATCTCTGTCACTTGGTGGTGGGTCTAATCCCTGTGGCTCCAGGCAGGGGCCCAGAAAGGACAGCCAAAGTAGGTATACAAGGTAGCCACCACTCATGTAAATGGGCAGGCTCCCTGGGACCTGCTGGCGCCTGTGGCCTGTGCTGCCTGTTTCTCTATACACTGGCATTTTGTTGCTTGTCCACACCCAACTTTATAAACCCAACAGTTTATGACAGGTGGCTTGAGAGGCTAGCTTTGCAGCTGTCTAGTTCATGTCTACCAAGGCCAAGGCGCGGGAGAAGGGTGTGCTAGACTCCTATCTGGAAGATGATAGGAGTCCACCCTTTTTTGCAGGGCACTGGAGTGCCATGAGAGCTGTCCTCCTGGACTCTGCCCAGGGGCATCAGCCCAAGAGCTCATACTGAGCAGTGATACCTCTGAGGACACTCCCCATGCATGTCTGAAGGTTCCATACAAGGTTTATTCCCTACCTTTAGATGAAGTGTGTGTGTGTGTGTGTGTGTGTGTGTGTGTGTGTGTGTGTTGGGGGGGTCCTTAAGAGTTTTCCCTGTCTGTGTTTCTGAGTTTAGTTTCAATCCTATCAGTCAAAAGAAGGCTCCTGAAGATTGCTTGTCATGTCTACACACCAGACAGGAAGCAGACAAACGTCCCTCCAACCGTGAGACACAGGAAAACCCCACAGGGTATAGCTTGGCAGGGCTGATGAAAATTCAGAGTAAGTTCAGGGGTCAGCATTCAGATGAAACTGACCCCAGGTAGCCTCAGACCACTGCATTGCTAACTAATGGCTTACCCATGGCTTAATCAGGACAGCCTGCCTGGTAAAGGCAGACCAGAAACAACCAACATGGACACTGCCAGGACTCACTGAAAGCCACGGCCCATCTATAGAGCCAAACTCTAGGCAGCTGGCAGAGAAAGAAAAGGTTTTAGAAACTGATGAAGAGGGGTGATCAGGTCCTGGGACCTCAAAGGAAAAGAGGGTAGAACTGTCATGTCGTGCTACATTCGTGGGGAAGGAAGTGTACACACTTTTCCTTAGTGTGGATGTTAAAAAGCTGTAACCTTGGTGTCTAAAATAACAATAATACATTCTTTCTTGGCTTTGGAAGTCGGAAGCTCAAAAATCAAGGTGTCCTTGGCTATATTTCCTTCAAGTGTCTGAGGGGGAGGGGATATTTCTTTGCCCTTTTCTGGCTCCTAGTGGATCCTTGGATACGGGCACCCAGCCCCAGTGTCTGCTCCATGTTTTCAGTTTCCTCTCACGGATGACCGTTAGTCACCCACAGTTCTCTGCATGGCCTCTAATTACTGCTGCAACCTGCATCGCTTTGGCACTGACCTGACCAGGGTTTTGAGGAGTGAAGAGAGGACAGATGGACAGACAGACAGACAAGCTGGGATCAGGTGGGCTGTGAACCTCTGATGGAGATGTACCAGCAAACTCAGCTTACTGATTGTATGTGGCATGAACAGGGAGTTGGCTCATGTCAGTAGGGGTCTCAGATGAGGAGGAGTTCATGGATCACGTAGGGCTTCATCTGCTCCCCACAAATTACAGTTACAAAGATACTTCCCCTAAGGAAGACCACATTCCCCAGGTACCTGGAGTCAACATTCACACCATGGCAAGGAGGAAATACACGCAAGTGTTCACTTTAACAAGCCCCAGAAGGACACATGTGTCACTGTCCTTTGGACCCAACACTCAAGTTTGCTGAAGACAAGGTAGTGAATGCTGAATGTTCAGTGACATCACTGAGCTCATCTGAAGTACCCTGGCTTACCTGCAGTACAGGGTCTAGCTCACCTGCAGGGACCTGGGTACCATCACAGTCTGGGCTTCCTTACAGTGTTTCAGGTTAGACCTCAGACAGTCTTTGGCCACTCTCCACGACCATTGCTTCGCTGCCACACTGGATTGGTGAAGAAGTTTGTCACAATTTACCCAGCTAAAACAGCTCAGATCAACAATATGGCATGGACATAAACCCATCCAGAGACCAGAGCCATAACCCATTTTGGCTCATAACACCCTGGGTCCACTAAAGGAGGGAACCAAACTTCATTTGTCACCTGTTGATAATAAATGGATTGGATTTAAAACTGCCCCCAAAATATGCCTGCAATCCTTAGTCCCCAGGCATCTCAGAATGTGGCCTGATGTGGACATAGGGTCTTTGTGACTAGTTGAAATGAGGTCGTACTCATGAATGTTATGTCCCTAATCCAACATGACTGGTGTCCTTACAACACTGCTGGGTGCAGGTGGTGACACAGAGGTGAAGATATCATGTTACAGTGATGAGTGGGTGACATATCCAAAGATACGAGCTGCCCAGGACCATAGCACTGCAAAAGCTGAAGAGGCTGGGACAGATTCCCCTCAGCCTCACCAGGGCCAGCCATGCCTGACCTCCATCTAGATGTGGTCAGGGGGTGTGAGAACATGTTTCCTCTGTGTGAGACGATCTAGCTTTGCGTGTTGGAGGCATCTCCAGGTTCTCCTGCACCAGCTCTAGCCTGACGGGTAGCTACAGCATGAGCTCAGATGAGAAGCAGCTGTCACCCAAGTTTGGCTGGAACTCTCCAGAGAGCCCTGGCAAGATGAACAAGGAAAACATTGGAAGGTGCACATGGTACTTCCTCCTCAGAGCTCAGCCCTTTAACATAACACCTGGACTGTATCTGATGCAGTCAGAGTACGTGACCCAACTCTAGCGAGTCCTTAGCTCCTTGGGAAATCCAATCAGGGTCCCCAGGAATGCTCATCTGTTTTGGTTGCTGTGACTGCTGACCACAGAGATCCATGGGTCCTGCTGCCCCTGACAACCCCTCCCCCCTTCTCCTGGTGGTCACTACTGTCATACAAGTTTCTATCATTCAGGCAGACTCGGAGAGCCTTGTGGGTGGAGCCTCCCCTGAGATCCCTCAGCTAAGGTGGCTGTGCACCTGAGCCTATAGGGAGGTCCGTTGCCTGGCATTGAGCTCGCTCCCCCCCCCCCACCCCCGCACTTTGTTCCCATGGCATCCAGTTTGCACAGCCTGACAACACTGTCAATAGGTCTGGCATCAAGTGGCTCTCAGGGCACTTATCCTGAGTATTCTGTCCTCCACCACACACCTATGCCCACATGACCACCCGCCAACGTAACTACCAAGTGAGTCCACTAGCCAGAGGGCCTGTGGATACAGAGGCCACCTAATGAGATCCAGGGAAGCAGGATGGGCGAGGTGAGTGGTTAAGGAGATGGACAGCTCTGGAAGCTGCTCCGTGCTTCCTGCCTGAGGACTCTCACCTGGCCTGAGGACTGTGCTTCATCTCCCCTTGGGGCATGGTTGCTGCCACGGTCTGTGGTGACTTTGAGGAAGATCATGACCATAGAAACACTCACATGGGTACCCACATGTGACAACAGGTAGGGGCTGAGTATCCATCTGAGCTTTTCCCCATCCTCAGCCCCTACCGTCTAAATTCCAAGGCACTCCTTCATATCTGCAAGAGGGTCTAGTAGCCCCAGTAAATTTATGCTCACCTCTTTGACCCAGACACCCTTAGGCATGGCTAGAAGTGTTTCCTGCTCTGCCAGACACAAGGTGGAGAAGCACCACAGAGAGAAAGGGACTTACAACTGTGGGTGACACAGACCGAAAGCCAACGCACCAACATAAACAGTAATAAGTAGTAAGCTTAGAGAGAATGGAGAACTTCAAGGGGTATACTACAAGGGGAAGTGGTACATAAGGTGTAGAGAGGCAGGGCACAAGGGTGGCAGGGACATAGTGAGCCTGAGGATCAGGCTGGGTAGAGGAGACAGTGGAAAGAAAAGCCAGAGCCAGCAAGACAGCTCAGTGGGGAAAAGTATTTGTCCTGCAAGCCCAGCAGCATGAGTTCCATTCCTAGAGCCAATTTGTGCTGTAGGACTTGTGTACCCACATGCACACATACATACACACACACAATACACACACATATATACATGCACACATACATACACACATGCACAATGCGCATAAACACACATATACATGCACACATACATGCATAAACATAGACACATTATATGCACACCTGCATACATGCACACCTACACATCTACACACAATATACACACATATACATGCACATACACAATATACATGCACACATACACACATATATACACATACACACATATACATGCACACATATATACACATACACACATATACATGCACACATGCATACACATGCACACATATCACACACATGCACATGTATCTCTCTCTCATACACACATTCCCCTCAGCAACAATAGCACAAAATTAAAAACAAATAACTATGTTTTAAAAAAAGAACAGAGTAAGAAACCAATCAATGTCCAGGCGAGAAGTTGCAGAGATAAGGACACATCGCCCCAGAGGCTGTAGAGGAGACTGGAGCCAGGTCTGCTTCCTAGAACTAGAGGGAGGGGTGATCACAGGACAAGAGGCTCGGGAGGGCCAGGAAAGATGGAGCTGCGCCCTGAGCCCATAGTGAAGCTGGGAATGCTGAAGACAAGAGAGGGATTGTATGGGTCCTGATGGCCAAGGAAGAAAGCCAGGGCAGGCTCCATGGAGGGTTTCACAGCAGCAGTACAGAGTGTGAGAGACAATAGAGTGTTGTTCTGAAGCACTGACAGGAAAGGCCTCCAGCCTTAGCCGTTTGTACACAGCCATTCAGACAGCATTCAATGAGAGGTCAGGATAAAGACAACACCCTCAGACTCCAAGTCTTCCCAGGGTGAGAGCATTATGGGGGTGTCAGAGGCAAAAAAGGCAGATATAAGAGATCCAGGGGGATCCCCCAGACTGGAGGGGAAGAAGACAGAGAAATTGAACAGCAGAAGTGAGCGTTCACACAGACTAGCCTTAGAGTAGCCTTGGGTTTAGTGACCATCTTCCTCTTCAGGGATGGAAAAACAGACAGGAGCGTGAGACTTAGGGGCAGCAAGGCTACAAACAGAAGGTTAAATGTTGTTCAATTAGCAAGAGAAAACTCGATAAATCCACAGCAAAGTGAAGTGGGGAGGAGTAAAATTGCACAGAAAGGCTGTAGAGTCCCAGGGAAGACTCACGGGGAAGTGGATTAAATTCGCCCAAGGAAAGGACTCTGGGGGATGGGGCTCAAGACAGGGTTTCTCTGTGTAGCCCTGGCTGTTCTGGAACTCACTCTGTAGACCAGGCTGGCCTTAAAATCAGAAATCCACTTGCTTCTGTTTGCTGAGTGCTGGTATTAAAGGCATGCACCACCACTGCCCAGCAGAAAGCGACTTTAAATTTTTATTTATTTTTATCTCATGTGCATTGGTATTTTGCGTGCATGTGTGTCTATGTGAGGGTGTGGGATCCCCTGGAACTACAGTTACAGACAGTTGTGCACTTCCAAGTGAGTCCTGGAATTGAACATAGGTCCTCTGCAAGAGAAGCAGTGCTCTTAACTTCCGAGCCATCTCGCTAGCCCAGAAAATGGCCTTTAATAAGATCCATTGACCTGTTGCCTTCTGTTGAGGAGGAGGCAACCATCCCTTATAGCCCAGGCTGGCTTCAAATATGACCTTAATTTTTGCGTTCCTTCCTATATTTCCCAAATACTGGTGTGTGTGTGTGTGTGTGTGTGTGTGTGTGTGTGTGTGTGTGTGTATGTGTTGGGAGTATGTGCATGAAACATCACATGTGGAAGACAACCTCGCCTTCTACCTTACCTGTCATAGAGTCCTTTTCTTTGCTGTTATGACGTGGCATACACAAAGCTAGCTGGCACCAAACTTCCCGCTGTCCCTGCGTCCCGTCCTGCTAGGGGAGCACTGGGATTACAGTGCCTGCTTTGTGTTGGAGCTAAGGGATGTGAACTCAGGCGTGTATGGCAAGAGCTTCTCCCCTGTACCGTCTCTCCCTAGCCCCATGCCTGCTTCATACGGCGCTGGGGATCAAACGCAGGACCTGTGCATAGTCAGCAAGCCCTCTACCAACTGAGCCACATCCCCAGCCCCAACACCACTTTTAAAATGAGAAAGGCACATGAACAGAAAGGAAGTGGCCTTACTTTTAAAAAAAAAAAATGTATGCATGCATACCATGTGTGTGCTGTATGTCCCTGGAGGTCAGAAGACAGACTCATACCCTCTTAGACTGAAGTTGTGAGTAATTGTAAGCTCCCACGTGGGTGCTGGGATCTGAACCCAGGCTCTCTGGAAGAGCAACAAGAGTATTCATAATTGCTTAGCCATCTCTCCAGCCCACTTAGTTACTTCTGATCAACTGGACTGGAGAATTGTTCAGAATCAAAGTTAAAAATAATTAATCACAGCATTCAAGAACGAGAGGCAGATGGACCTCTGTGAGTTCGGGACCAGCCTCATTACATAAGGAGTTATAGGCCATCTATAGTTACACACTAAGAATTTCCCCCTCCCCAAATAAAGGTAAACTCAAAGAAAGAAAAATAATAGGGTTGGAGAGATGGCTCAGTCACAAACTATCTACAGTGTAAGCATGAGTTTTGAACCCTAGCACACACAGAGAAAGTTGGGTGTGGTGTAGTACGCACCTATAACCCCAGCTCTGGAAGGCAGGGACAGAAGGACCCTAGGAAGGAAGAAGGGCTTGCTGGGCAGCCAGAGAGAGAAAGAATACAGTGATCCAAGGACACCTGAAGTTGACCTTCACTAGTACATGTACACCCCCACACATGCATGTACCCCCATACACATAAGACAGACAGACAGAGACAGAGACAGAGACAGAGACAGAGACAGAGACAGAGACAGAGGATGAATGAATCAAGGAGACCAAGAAGGGAGGCTTATAATTATAATTTTGGCTGCCAACAAGAAAGGCTATCATAGACTCTCTGGGTCCTGATGTGCTTTGCTGAGAACTGTTAAACAGACTGAAAACACAAGAAATTCCAGCCAGGAGGCTCCCTGGAGACAGCTCCCAGCAACAGGCTGTGTCACTGTTAAGCGACCATGGAGTGCTGCAGTGAACTAAGGAGCTTTGTTTCAACGTAGTGCACAAACATCTCTTTCCTGGCTTTAAAACTTCTCTCTGCTCACCCTCCTATGCTCCACCATCCCTCATGATGCTCCTCCTGCGTGTGCAGGTACCTTCCTCCTGACAAACCTCATTTTCTTCAGAAAATCTGTTATGTAATTGATGCAGAATTTCAAACAGGGGTCTTAAAGGGAAGGAGAGGTTTTATACTCCTCCTGATAACAGAACAGGGCTCACAGCCCCGCCCTTTCCTTTCTGGTCTCCAAGGGAAAGCAAACAGCACAGAACCCAGGATGTAAAAGCAGGGCCATGCGGATCGCCTGGGCTGTGGCTTCCCAGATGCCTCTGACGACAGGCCAAAGAGACACACCCCAGGTACAGCTCACACGCTGCCGACTTTGTGTATTTGTCAAAGGCCACAAGGACATGCCAGTCACAACAGGTCAATCCCAGCTATGGGTAATGGGACACACATTGAAACCCAGTACTCAGGCAGACTTCTGTGAGTTTGAGGCCAGCCTGCTCTGCATAGCCAGTTCCAGGCAGGCCAGACCTGCATAGTGAGACCCTGTCCAAAACCACGTACAAACACACACACACACACACACACACACACACACACGTCAATATCACTGACTGATCTGGGACAGAAAAGCAATAACCAAGTTACATTAATATTAATAATCTCTAACAAAGAAACCCATAGAGCAATGACGGAAAGTGCATTCACATACCCCGTGTTTCCTCATTAGCAGGAATGCCAGCCTGGGTGTGTGGGCACATACTTCCCATGGTAAGCTGCAGGCATTCAACTAGGTGTGAGTCAGAGTGGTTTGCCACCCACTACCCTCAGACTCCTTCTCTCCATCAGCCCATTAGTTAAGACACTGGCCCAGCCTTGGCCAACGCTTCATCTAGGGCAGGAGAGCAACTCGGTGAGGGGGGGAGGGAGGAAGGGAGGGAGGAACAGAAAGAGACCGGGCAGCCCCACCTCCCTGCATACCTCTTTTGGAGGCTTTGTGATAGAGGAACAGGTTTTCTTCTATTTAAGCTCCTACACTCAGGGGTCTCTTTGTAGCACCAGCCCAGCCCAGCCCCCACATGACATCACACACTTGACACCATCAGGACGTGACAGCACCTACCTTTAATTCTAGCACTCAGGTGGCAGAGGCAGGCAGATAGATATCAGTGAGTTCTAAGCCAGCCTTGTCTATACAGTGAGTTCCAGGATAGCCAGGGCTACACAGTGAAATCCTGTCTCAAAGGAAAAAAAAAAAATAACTAGACATTATCTCACTAAATAACTCTTGCATTATCCTAGAGATTATAAAGCAAATTTATTTTTGAGACAGGATCTCAATAAAGCAAAATTTTAAGTACTGAGGACCGAATAGTGAAAACATCACGTGTTTTTTTTGTTTTGTGAAGTGTAGGTAATGTCTTTTGAACTAATGTGGCATTTTAGAAACATGTTATCAGGAAATGAGAGAAATTAAAAGCAGAAGAGATAAGAACTTGAGACTGCCAAAAGAGGCCTGGAGCAAACCAAAGAAACACGAGGCAGGAATCAGTAAGAGAAAACCAGAGACATGGCCCCCAAACCAAAGCAAATAAGTAAACCCAAGGCTAGTTCTCTAGAGATTAATCAAGAAAATGGTTCAAAGGTAAAGATTGCAATGTGAGGAGCTGGAGAGATGGTTCAGCAAAGAAGAGCACTGGCTGCTCTTCCAGAGGATCAGGGTTCAATTCCCAGTGCCTACACGGTAGCTCACAACTGTCTATAAATCCAGTTCCAGGGGAGTATCTTACACAGATACCCACACAGACTAAACACCAATACATACAATAAAATAAAAATAAATTTGAGAAAAAATTAATAATAAAATTGATTTTTAATTAATTTTTAATTTAAAAATTAGTTTAATAATAAAACTAAGAATAATAAAATTGGGGAGCAAGTGTGGATACAAAGAAAACTTTTTTAGATAAAACACTCAAACATCTGGATGCAATGGACACATTCCTAGAGACATGAAAAAAAAAGTCGCCGGGCATGGTGGCGCATGCCTTTAATCCCAGCACTCGGGAGGCAGAGGCAGGCGGATTTCTGAGTTCGAGGCCAGCCTGGTCTACAAAGTGAGTTCCAGGACAGCCAGGACTACACAGAGAAACCCTGTCTCGAAAAAACCAAAAAAAAAAAAAAAAAGTCAAAATTTTAAAAAGAGCTAGAGGGTTTAAAATAATCAATGAAGCATCCCCCTCTGTAAAGACTCCAGGCTCAGACCATTGAAAAAGGAAACGCTGCAAGGGTTTCGTGGTATGAGGCAGGGAGAGAGAAGGAGAGAGAGACAGAGCCTGTTTCAAAAAATATGGTAAACACTGATTGAAGAAGACACTACAAAGTCAACTTCCACACGCACCCACACGCACCCACAAGCATCCACACACACCCACATGTACTCACACACACCCACACATATCCTCACATACCCACACGCACCCACAAGCATCCACACGCACCCACACACATCCTCACACACCCACATGCACCCACAAGCATCCGCACGCACCCACATGTGCCCACACGCACCCACAAGCATCCACACACCCCCACATGTGCCCACATGCACCCACACACACCCACACACATCCTCACACACCCACACGCACCCACACGCAACTTCTCTAGCAGGGAGCCCTTGTTCTTCCACATGAGGCAACTCACAACCATCTGTAACTCAAGATTCTGGAGAACTGACACCTCTGGCCTCTGTAGGCGCCTGCTGTCATGTGAACACACCCCTAAGCACACATGTGTGCACATACACACACATATATAATTAAAAATAATATAAATCTTAAAAATAAAAAAAAAGCCGGGCGTGGTGGCGCACGCCTTTAATCCCAGCACTCGGGAGGCAGAGGCAGGCGGATTTCTGAGTTCGAGGCCAGCCTGGTCTACAAAGTGAGTTCCAGGACAGCCAGGGCTATACAGAGAAACCCTGTCTCGAAAAAACCAAAAAATAAAAAAATAAAAAAAAATGAAGGGACCTGGAGGGATGAATGAGAGGCAAAGAGCATTGGGTATTCTTGCAAAGGACCTGGGTTTGATTCCCAGCACTCACATGCTGGCTTGTAACTGCCTGTAACTCCAGTCCCAACAGATACAGCATCCTCTTCTGGCCTCTGTGGGTACCAGGTACACAAGTGGTATATAGACATATATGCAGACAGAATACCCATGCTCATAAAATTAAAACACATAGAGAAAAATCCATATATGAGTTTTGGGAACGATATGTCCTAGACGGCATGACAGACTGACTCTCTAAAAGAGAGAGGAAGGGTCATGTGCTCAGGGTTTATAAAGATGGCTTTCTGTCTCAGTCTACAAAGCTGTCATTCTAGGTTGATGCCTGGTTTTACAGGCTTATAAAACAGACAGCATCAATTTCACGTCTTTGCATCGCCACTGATTCTCACAGTAGATAAGGATATCTGTGGATAATTTATGACCTAGACAGGACAGATAATGACAGTATGATATTTCAACATGTCATTCAGAATACTGTACAATTTTAAATCTGTGGGGGTTTTTTCTGGAATTTTCCACTTAATATTTTCAATGGACAGTAGGATATAATATAAGCATATGAAACCAAGAAGCATGAAGCTGCTGGCCAGGAAGACGGCTGTCTTCATTTTTAAAAATCTTAGTTATTTTTATTGTATTCGTGTGAGTGTTTTGCCTGCATGTCTGTGCACCACATGCATGCAGTGCCCAGGAGGCCAGAAGAAAGTGTCGGATCCCCTAGAACTGGAGTTACAGATGGTTGGGAGCCATCATGTGAGTCCTGGGAACTGAACTCAGGACCTCTGGAAGAGCAGCCAGGGTTCTTAACTGCTGAGCCATCTCTCTAGCCCCTACGGTCCTTGCTTCTGTCTGTTTCAATTTTCCACTAGAAAAACTTCAACAACATAACAAAACCCTTAGCTTTTTCTCCATCTGTTCAATAGAGCATGCTGTGCCAACAGCCCGGCCTCAGCTTTTTCTCAGAGAGCATTTACAGATTCGGTCTTGGCTGTGTGCAATAGGGGTTCTTTTTCTTGACTTAATCCAAAATACTTCAGTCACTTGGGGGACCTTTGGTCTCCTTTCCTTGAGCCATTTTGGTTCTTGGAAGGATTAAGCAGGTACCTCCCTAATCCACTGGAGAAAGCCTGCAGAGACATAGCTATGGGTGCTGCCCGCCCTGGGTTGGTCTTGATTTAGGGTTGGGATACAACAGGCTTCTGTCACTCAACACATTCATGCCTGGGAATGAGGTGCAGTTGTCTCTTCCAAGTTTATGCCAATGACGTTTGTACTGGCTCCCTTCTCCTGGTTCCAGCATCCAACCAGCCCACTCTTGCCTGAGGGCTCCTCCCTCCTTCTCTTTCTTTCCCTCCCCCGCTCTCCAGATATCATGCGATTCACCCCTTTAAAGTGTACGGCTCCGTGTTTAGTTTTGTTTTTCGTACAATCACAAGGTTGTGCAACCACCACCACTATCTAATTTCAAAACACTTTCATTACCCAAAAAGAAACTCTATACCTTTGTTTATTGAAATGGGTCTTACTGAGCTGCCCTGGCTGGCCTCAACTGAGCCTCCTACCTCAGCCACCAGAGCCACGTTGCCTTCTCTGAGCATTCAATATTAATAGCATCATAATGGCCTTTTAAGTCTGGTTCCTTGTTTGTTTGCTTGGTTGGATGTTTGGTTGACTGGTTGATTTTTGTGAAACAGGGTCTTGTGTAACCCAGGCTGGCCATGTAACCCAGGCTGGCCTCAAATTCCTTATACAGCCAAGAATAACTCTGGATCTTCCTGCCTCCGTCTCCAAGTGCTGGAACTCCTGATATGTGTGCCACCATGTTTAGCTTTCGTGTGTATGTGTTTGTGTGTGGTGTGTGCTCTGTGGTGTGTGTGCATGTTTGTGTGTGGTGTGTATTTGTATATGGTGTATGGTGAGTATGTGTGTGTGGTGTGTATGTGTGTGGTCTGAGGTGTGTATATGTGTTTGTATGTGGCGTATGGTGAATATGTGTGGATTTGTGTGATATATATATATGAGTGTGTGTATGTGTGTGAGTGTGGGTATGGGTGTGTGTGTGTGTAGGTGTCTGTGTGTGGTGTTGTGTGTGTATGTGTTTGAGTATGTGAGTGTTTGTGTGTGTGTGTGAGTGTGTAGGTATGAGTGTATGTATGTATCTGTGAGATGTCTGTGTGTGTGTGTATGTGTGTGAGTATGTGTGTATGGTACAGGAAGATGGATCCCAGGGCCTTGCATAGTCTAGGTAAGTGCTCTAAGATCAAGCTACATCCAGCCCTCTTTTTTAAATCGTTATCTTCTTTCTAATTGCCAAAGAGCTTCACAATTAGCATCTTAATTGATAACAAATTACTTTGGATTATTATTTGAACTACCCGTACTTAATAAAACACAAAAATTCCACTCATATGCAGCTCAACCACCTCTTCTAATGCTGTTACTGTCCAAATCCTATGTGCATTGTATTACCATCGACATAGTTTTATAATTACTGTTTATGCAATTGCCTCTTAAATCAAATACGCAGTAGACACTTTGACCTCGGCTAAGTGGAACAGCATGATTATGCAAAGCTGATACTGTAGATAGAATCAAGCTGCCAGGCACTGTGGCTCCTTCCTGCAGTTCCAGCAGCACCAGGGCAGGACAGACAGAAATTAAGATTGTCTTGGGCTACAGACCAGTCTGAGTCTAGCCTGGGGTACATGAGAGCTCATTCTTGAGTTAACATCAGAGTCAAGGAGATGGCTCAGCAGGTTAAAGGCATCACTATAAAAGCTTGGGGACCTGAGTCCAGTCCCCAGAAAACACATAAAGGCAGAATGGAGAACCAGCTCCACAAAACTGTCCTCTGGCTTCCACACATATGGGATGGCTCATGTGAACCTCCCCACAATAATAATAAGTAACATTTAGTAGTAGTAGTAGTAGTAGTAGTAGTAGTAGTAGTAGTAGAAGTATTTCAAGACAGGGTTTCTATGTGGTCCTGGTTGTCCTGGAACTCATTCAGTAGACGAGGCTGGCCTCGAACTCAGAGATCTGCATGCCTTTGCCTCCCAAGTGCTGGGATCAAAGGCATGTGCTGTCACCACTTGGCTATAATTAACATTTTTAAATAGCAAAGACAAACAAAAAAGAATGAACTTTTTTTTTTGAGTTAGCATCTCACTATGCCCCTCTGACTTGGCCTGGAACTCACTATAAGACCAAGGTGGCCTGGAACTGACTCTATAGACCAGGCTGGACTCTAACTGGAACTCACAAAGATCTGCTTACCTCTTCCTCCCAAGTGCTGGGATTATAGACGTGTGCCTCACATCCAATCGGATTCCTTAAATCAAGTAGGGAAAGGGGGATTATAAGCAAAAAGAAAAAAAAAACTTACACTTTTTTTAGTGTCTGTTTGTTTGTTTGTTTGTTTTTATGTGTGTGCCACATGTGTGCAGATGCCTATGGAGGCCAGAAGAGGGCAAGGCAGATGTTGGATCCCTTGGAACTACAGGTAGTTGTTAAAACATCAGATGTGGGTGCTGAGAACTAAACCCAGGGGCTCTGGTAGAGCAGCCAATGCCCTTAACCATGAGTGAACTCTCCAGCCTACTGTCGGACAGTCACCGTGCACTAATGCGAAGTACATACTACATACGCCAACACAAAAGACAGCTCTCTGCTCCTTCATGTGGATTTGAATTATTTTCTAATATTCTTCTATGTCAGTCTGAAAGATTCCTTTTAACATTTCTTATAGGTAAAGAGTCCTGCTTGCTGGCTTGCTTCCCCTGGCTTGCTCTGCCTGCTTTCTTATAGAACCCAGGACCACCAGCCCAGGTTGGCCTCATCCCCGATGGGTTAGGTCCTCCCATGGGAATCTCTAATTAAGACAATGCTCCTCCCGCTGGCTTGCCTACAGCTCGATAGCTCGATCGTATGGAGGCATTTTCTCAATAGAGGCTCTCTCCTCTCAGATGATTGTGTCAAGTCGACATAAAAGCCAGCTAGCATGAGTATTAACAAGAAACTTTTTTTTCCTTTTCCAGACAGGCTTTCTGTGTACCAGCCTTGGCTGCCTGGAACTCTCTCGTAGATCAGGCTGGTCTCACAGAGATCTGCCTGCCTCTGCCTCCTCAGTGCTGAGATTTAAGGCGTGCACCACCAGGCACAGCCTGAAACTCTTCATTTTCATTACATAAACATAATCCAAAATTTTTCTTCATTTTTTTGAAAGTTAATTTTTGCTAGATATGGAATTCTTGACTACCTGTTCCTTTTTCCCCCCTTTCCGTATTTTAAGAGCGTTATCTCATGTTCCCTCTGGCCACTTTGCTGTCTGATAGGAGTTACTTCTGCCTAGCTGCCTCTGAATTTCTCTGGGTCTGGCTCTTCATTGGCATGATAAGACGCATTTGCTAGTGACTGTCTTTGTTGCAACAGTCTTTGAATTGATCCTACTTGGAGCTGGGCCTCTTGGATATGTGCACTAGTGTATTCTAACAAACGAGAGGGCTTTCTCTCTATTACCTCATCCAATAGCTTTCCTATAACTGTCTTTCTTATTCTGGGACAACTATCGTGAGCATGTTGTGTTTAAAGGTGCATCACAGGTTGGGAGACTCTGTTCACTTAATGTTTGTTTGTTTGTTTGTTTGTTTTTCAAAACAAGGTTTCTCTGTGGAACAACCCTGGCTATCCTAAAACTGAATTTGTAGTCCCGGCTGACCTTAAACTCACAGAGCCTCTGCCTCTACCTCTTGAGTGCTGGGATTAAAATTTGCCACCACACCCAGGGTAAGTTTTCTGTGCCTTATATTGAATAGTTCAGTATTTTTCCTGCCAAGCCCACACTACAAGTTATCTCAAAAGGTGCAAAAGGGGTTTCCTATAACTGAGGGCCCCAAATCAACCTAAAATCGAGCCAAGTGGAATTCGCTAAACAAGTCCAAGCCTTTCTCAGAGGCATCAATACAGTTTGGCAGCTTACCCTTGTATGGACAACTAGAGGAGAAATAGCTCCTCCCAGGTATGTCTCCAGCAAGGCATGGGACAGTGGTAGCAGTTATATGAAGGCTTAAGAACCTGTCTAGGAACAGAGGTGGTTCTTTCAGTGTCCTGGCCAATGGCTTGGATCATTGTATTAGTGCCTGGAGATGTTCAAGGCCCAGGCTTGTCCCCAAACCTGCTCAGAAAAGGCTGCAGCCCCCCAGTCGCAGACGGCTCAAGGCACGGTGATTTTTGCATGGTGATTTTCAGTCAGGGAAACAGAGACAGAGGGTGTGGGACAGGGACAAGGGAAAAGGCTTATTTCACTTACACCCACAACACCATCCATCATCAAAGGAAATCAGGGCAGGAACGTAAGCAGGCCAAGAATCTGGAGACAGGAACTAACACAGAGGCCATGGAGGAATGCTGCTTACTGGCTTGCCCCTCATGACTTGCTCAGCCTGCTTTCTTATCTTTTGGGTTATGAGCCTTTAATGGCTGAGCTGTCTCTCCAGCCATCAGCCTAATTTCTTGCAACATCAGGACCATCAGCTAATTGACAGCACCACCTACAGTAAGCTGGGGCCCTCCCACATCAATCATCAATCAAGAAGATGCCCTACAGGCTTGCCTACAAGCCAATTCTATGAAGGCATTTTTTTTTTCTCAATTAAGATTTCTTCTTCCCATAGGACCCTAGATTAAGTCAAGTTGACATAAAACCTAGCCGGCGTGCTAGTTACTTATATAGTAAGGTCTTGTTCCAAAAAACAAAAAGGGAAAACTCCATGTTTTATTATTTTTTAATTTCTTTGCAATGTGCACATATGTGTATGTGTGTGTGCATTCCCACGTATGTGGGTGCATGTGCACATGTGAAGGCTAGATGGTGGGTGTCTTCCTCATTCCCTACCAGATACAGCTTACACACTTATATCTCTCGCCATAACTCTCCGAGATATGACTGGTCTATCTAGCCAGCTTGTTCTGGGGCTCCCCACCTCTGCCTCTCGGATGGCAGGTGAGCTGATACCCTCCTGGTGTTTATATAGGTTTTGGAGGGTCCAAACTAGAGTTGCTTTGCTTGTGCAGCCAGTGCTTTGCCCGGTGAGCATCTCCTTAAACCCCCAAACTAGATATTTAACACGGTACAGTGCTTTCAACAATGAGACTACAGTCATCCGAGGCTCCGCACTGCTTGTCCTTGCTGCAGTTGAGCGCAGCTCACCCAGCGAGTGCCCAGTACATAAGCAAAAACTCTCTTTGTGCCCTCCTTCCTGGGCCACAAGGTCATGAGATACTCAGTCTGCTGCCTTGCCATCTTGCCAAGTGTTTTGCATAACACCGATCCCCTCCTTCTAACCACTGAAGGTTGGTGCCTGGCTGTGAGTCCTGATGTTAAAGTCACATGGGGTTGGTTGCATCAGGGCCACGTCTGGCACCAATCTCCATCACATTGGGACTGGCTTGGTGGTGCCATACTTGCCAAACACTCTGGTGTCATAGTTTCATTTCTATTGCTGTTATAAAACACTCTTTAAACAAACAAACAAACAAACAAAAACAACAAGCAACAACAACAGCAACAAAACCCACCCTAGGGCTGGAGAGATGGCTCAGTGGTTAAGAGCATTGACTGCTCTTCCACAGGTCCTGAATTCAGTTCTCACCAACCACATAGTGGCTCACAACCATCTGTAATGGGATCTGATGCCCTCTTCTGGTGTGTATGAGAACAGCTACTGTGTATTCATACATTTAAAAAAAACACTAAACAAACAAACAAAACACCTAAGGAGAATAGGTTTATTTTAGTTCACTGTTCCAGGTTACAGACCTTTACTGTGAAGCAATCAAGATGTCGAGAGCCTGAAGTAGAGAGTCACAGTACATTTATAGTCCAAAGCAGAGCGAAATCAGTTCACAATCCCCTGCCTAAGGAATAGCACTGCTCGGGGCTGGCAAGATGGCTCAGCGGGTAAGAGCACTGACTGCTCTTCCAAAGATCCTGAGTTCAAATTCCAGCAACCACATAGTGGCTCACAACCATCTGTAATGAGATCTGACGCCCTCCTCTGGTGTGTCTGAAGACAGCTACAGTGTACTTACATATAATAAATAAATAAATTTTAAAAAAAATGAATAGCACTGCTCACAGTGGGCTGGGTCTTCCAACACTAATTTCAAATCTAGATAATCTTCCACAAGCATGCTCATAGGCTAACCTAGATCGAGACAATCCCTCACTGAGATCCCCTAGGACCTTCTAGAATGTGTCAAGCTGACAGCATCCCCAGGATCCCAGAGACTGAAGAGTTACATCCTCTTCTCACTCATGTTGCCTGCGGGGGGTTGGCTGAGGTTCAGTGCTGCCATCTTTGCTCCAGGACCTAGCCAGCAGTGTGGTTCTTCCTGGCTGATGGTGGGGTAAGAGAGCTTAGCCTGGCACTAAATACCATTACCTTACTGGTTATTACTGGTGGTACAGCCTAGTGGACCAGAAGAGGGCAAGGCAGTGCTTCCCTCTGCCATGTGCCTGGGGATATAGGGGTATCAGTACACAGTCCCAGTGACCACCCTACACCTCATGCCAGGGAAAGGGTTGTCTCAATTAGGCCTTTATTGCTGTGAAGAGACACCATGACTGAGGCAACTCTTATAAAGGAGAACATTGAATTGGGGCTGGCTTATAGCTTCAGAGGTTTATTCCAGTATCATCATGATGGGAAGCATGGCAGTGTACAGGCAGACATGGTGTTAGAGGAGCCAGAATTCTATATCTCGATCCAAAGGCAGAGAAGAAGATTGTATTCCACAGTGGGCAGAACTTGAGCATAGGTGACCTCAAAGCCCACCCCCACTGTGACACACTCCCTCCAAGAAGGCCATATCTCCTAACAGTGCCACTCCCCATGGGCCATGAATTCAAACACATAAGTCTATGGGGGCCATATCCATTCAAACCACCACAGGGGTCTTGGTCGTGTGAGGTGTACCCCCAAGTAGGAAGAATGAGGCACATGTGGATGATGGTTCTGCTTATATCACGTGGTACCAATGTTGTTAAATACCACTCTACCTCTGCCAAGTGAAAAGTCCTCTCCCCATGTCACAGGTTTGTTTGTGTGTGTGTGTGTGTGTGTGTGTGTCTTCAGAGCGATTAACCCTCTGTAAGCAGGCACCAGACATTGAGGACCTTCAAGCTCTCTTGCACTGAAACGTTAGGGAACGAGTGCACCTCCCAGTACACATCTTAGCAGAATTTCCATACAAACGTTTTATTTGTATAGTCCCACAGATCAATAAAATATTTTTATTAAGATCATGTGGAAAAAGCCTCGGGTTTCCTTCCAAAAACAATGGATACACTGTGATGGTAGTTTGCATAGCCAGAAGGCAACAAAGGAGTGCTTGGCTGAGCAGGTCAGGGGCTGGGGCTGGAGGGCTCAGAGGCAGGGCGCTTAGGGTTTTACAATTCATGTTCACTTTTCTTTTCTTTTCTTTTCTTTTCTTTTCTTTTCTTTTCTTTTCTTTTCTTTTCTTTTCTTTTCTTTTCTTTTCTTCCTTCCTTCCTTCCTTCCTTCCTTCCTTCCTTCCTTCCTTCCTTCCTTCCTTTCTCTTTTCTTTTTTCTTTTGGATTTAGACACAGGAATTCTTTCATTTGAGATATTCTCCAAAGATGATGTCAGAGAGCACAGGATCTCAACCTGTGGTGGGTCGTGACCTCTTCGGCGGTTGAACAACCCTTTCACAGTGGTTGCCTAAGACAGTCCGCAAATGCATCACAAGTCATAACAGTAGCAAAATCACCGTTATAAAGTAGCAGTGAGATAACTTTATGGTTGGGGGGGGAGTGTCACCAAAACATTAGGAAGTGCACTAAAGGGTCACACACAGCATTAGCAGGGTTAGAGCCGCTGGCATAGGGAAGTGTCAGATCCTTTAGAGGCCAGGTTGCAACACTGAGGAGGTCATGTGGAAGAGGGACTCGAAACATCATGGCACCAAACCTGCTTCGGGTGTTGTCTACACTGTAGGCTACCTTCTCTTTCCAATGTTTTCCTACTTCCTGCTCAATCTTGCTGTGACATGCAAATCAGGCCTGCAGGTTCACTGGCTGAGGCCATAAGGCACTCATTATGCTTCCAGGGCTATTGTTCATCTTCTTCGACCAGTTGGTCACACATACTTCCTCCTCATGCCCAAAGAGACTTGAATAAAACAAAATGCACATTCTTTTCCTTTATATATTATATACAGTAACCAAGATCTATTTTAAATAAATACACAGGGTGGGAAAGACGGCCCCAGGGTTAAGAGCCCTGGCTTACTCTTCCAGAGGACTTACTTAGGCTTGATTCTTGGCATCCATATGGAGGCTCACCCCATCTGTAACTCCAATTCTAGGGGACTCCCCTGGCTTCTACAAACACCAGAACACACATAGTACACAAGACATACATGCAGGCAGAATACTCACACACAAGAAATGCAAATCCATCTAAAAATATTTTAAAAGAGAGTGTTTGTTGTGGGGGGGAGGGGCACGGTGGCACAAGCCTTTAATCTCAGCACTCAAGAGGCAGAGGTAGGTGAGTTCGAGGCCCATCTGCTCTCCATAGTGAGACCCTGTCTTTAAAAAAGAGAGAAATTATCAGTTAGAAGAACTCCTATTTAATGAGTTTCCTAAAGCTTTTCTGCCTGGGGTCACAGTGTTTGGAGATATACCTTAGACACACACTCCTCTCAGACAAGGTCCTACGTGACCGACAAACGACAGGGGTCTGTCGCTGCAGAGAGGACCAGTCGACACACAAGTTCACAGTTCCCGTGCCGAACAAACTCTACTACAGTCCGACGGGTCCGGAAACCAGGACGCTCTCGAACTTCCACCGAGGAGAGTCTAGGTTGTGTTATGGGAGAATCTTCTGTTGGCAGCACGCATGAGCCAGGAGCCCTTGATTTTGTTGGAACAAGAGCCTTTGCTACCCTCTGCTGGACGAGTCTCATAACAGCTCCTGGCTGCTTTGTTAAAATACACACATGAAATCATGAAACAACTAAGGGAGAAGTCAGTGACACAACAGCTCTTCTTAAGGGCAGCCCTGTGGCTCCGCGGCTCCGTGGCTCCGTGGCTCTGCGGCTCCTCAGCCCAGGGGTCCTCGCTGGAGCAGCTCTGAGCTTGCTTCCAAGACAGAAAAAAGGTCAGACCAGGGAGAGATTTGAAGTGCTTCCAGCTTATCTCCCGATCTGCCCCTTGCAGCCCCTGTCCTCAAGGAGGGCCAGGCAGGGCCTTAACTGGTGAGATGTGAGGGTGAAGACAGGGGCCCAGCCAGTAGCCTGGTCATCCAGTGTCGCCCAGGGCCCCAGGGCCCAACGTCTTCTGACCAAACCTGAAAGAGGAGCCCAGGGAGGGGAAGATGAGCCTAGGGTCCTCAATGACTCCCATCTATTATTTTCTGACCTTGTGTGGCTAATAGTCCTTTAAACGGTGGCCCCATCACCAGTCCTACAGCAAATGCCTTCTCTTGAGACTGCACCCCCCTCCTGGATATCTTACTGACTCTCATCTTTTGGGGATTCAGACTTTTCCCCTAACAGGCTCTGGAATATGTGAGAATCAAGGCTGGCGAATTCAGCAAGCAGGGCTCTGATGGGGGTCCATTGTGTCTGCAATGTGCTCGATGTTCCCAATCTGTTACTTTCTCATAGACAGAAATCTCCCTGTCCCAGTATTTGGGTACCTAGAGGTCCCGTTAGTGAAGAGTTATATAGGTGACAAATGCCTGTAACCCCAGCATATGGAGAGCTGAAGTAGGAGAGTCAAGTTCAAAGCCAGCTTGGGCTACACAATGAGATCAAGGCTAGCTTGTGTATACTAAGACCTTCTCAGGGAGAAAGAAGAAAAAAAAGACAGATTCACCCCCACCCCCCCTACCTTCTGTATGTCAGTTTACAGATGATGGCTGACTTCTAAGAACGCCTGCAGATGAGCAATTGTCTTTGTAATGCATAGATTTAAGAGGTTGAGCTGAGGAATGTTCAAGTCCCATCTTGCAGGTGCTTTTCTACACGATAAAGCTTCTGTTCTGAGTGAATACAAGAACAAGAAACCCTGTCCTTCTGAGGAGATGTCCATGGAGACTAGCCACTGGCTGGACGTGGTACACACCTTTCATCCCAACACTCTAGATGCAGAGGCAGGCAGATCTCTATGAGTTTGAAGTCAGCCTAGTCTACATAGTGAGTTCTAGGACACCAGAGCTCTGCAGTGAGGGAGACCCTGTCTTAAACAAAACAAAACAACTAGCAATTGGCTGACACGCCAATGAGGCTCTATCTTAAATAAGACGTATCTTAAATTTGGTGTCCCCTCAGTCACACTGGGTCCTTTTTATCCCAGGAGAGGGGGGACCTCAGGACCCCCTGCTGTGTCAGACAGGGAGACACAGTGGGGCTGGAGATGAGAGGTTCTCCTACCTCAGAACCTTCTGGAGGAGATGGCCTGACACCTCCCATCCCTACTGAGGTATGCTGTTCTTACTCTGTCTGGAGCCTACAAATACTGCTGACTGTGGATAAGCTTCCATTGCTGGGGGATGGCCAGCCAGGGTCCCACAAGGCACCCGGAGATCAAGGTCATGCTGTCCATGCTGAGCCTGAGGAGGGAGAGCCCTCATGAGCTCGCCTGCCGAGGGAGGGGGGTGGAGTGACACCTGTGCTCAGCCAAGGGCTGGGCTGGTGCTCAGCAGGCACAGGAAACTGCCTCCTACCCACAGTGGACATGGGACATAGTAAGCCTCAGAGGGGAACAGAAGGGCTCAGTGGTACACCAGCAGACTGTCCCTGAACCGTGGGCACTTGCCAGGGCACAGTACATCTCTCTGCATCACTGGATATCATCTTCCCTAACCACCCAGAGAGTACAGAAGCCCTGGAGTCACAGCATGAGGGAGACAGCCAGGGGCTCTGCAGGACTTCAGACACCACATGTGCCCAGGTTGGGGCTAGTCGGTTTGGTTTTTTTGTTTTGTTTTGGCAATTGCATTTGAAATATTAATGTGTCACCCGAGGCTTTTACAGAACCAGGAAAATAAACAGCAGATAAAACACCCTTGGAAACAGAGAAAAGAGAAAGGTACCCCACCCTGGCAGGGCTTGGCAGATCCCAGCCCATCTGTCTGATGTAACAATTACAAGTGTTGGCAGGTCAGGGACGCCACCCTCCCCGAGAGCTCGCCTCCCCTACCAGGGCTTTATAATACCGCCCTTTGTTTGAGCTCAGTTAGCTGCTTCCTGGCTTGACAGCCCTCTGTCCTTTCATTCTTTAAAGGTTACTTTCCTATTTCTTACATGGACATTCAACAAAGTCCAGAGTCGGCCAGAAACTCTTTGTGCCCCTTAAAAAAAAAAATGCAAGCATCCAAGTGTTCAGCTCCGATCCTGCGTTCTGATCAAAGGTTTTAGCTCTACTGTCTTTCATCAGAACCTCTGCTCAGTCCTGTGGGAACAGCTCACATGCTGGAAGCCACCAGGCTACACAGGTTCTAGAAGTTCATTCCAGCTTTACCCCACAGCCCAGGAATGTGGCAAGTGCGGGCACATCTGAAGAATGTCTGTAAGACTTCTCTAAAGCAGACATGGCTGTATAAAAGCCAGCTCACGGGAGCTGTTCTCAAATATGGCTTTGTTCTGGGGTTTCTTCAGTAAGTTTTTTTCTCCTAACAAAAAGTCACTTCGAACAAAACAATATCAAATGGTGTGTCATACTTAGCAAAGGTCAAATACACATTTTCTTGGTACTGTCCATAGGAATAATGCCATTTTCAGAAATGTTCTGTTCCTATACACCTACTGCCTTCTAAAAAAAAAAAAAAAAAAGTCAGGGGACTGCAGAGGGGACTGCAGAGACGGCTCAGCAATCACTGAGCGCTGGACCCAGAAGACCCGGGTTCGATTCCCAGCACCTACATGGCAGCTCACAACTCTCTGTAACTCTAGTTTTCGGGGATCCAAAACCATCACACAGACATGTAGGAAAAACACCAGTGCACATAATAATAATAATAATAATAATAATAATAATAATAATAATAATGAAAGTATTTTTAAAATCAACCTTTAATTTGCTACAATTTTTAGCATTGGATTCTCAAAATACTGAAGTAATCTAAGCAACTCAGGGACCATGGTATCTAAATATGTACAAATATGTATAAAATGCCCTGTCCCGTTACAATAAGGTATATTTAATATACAACGATCACACCACTTTTTGTCGTTGCTGCTGTGTTATTGCTATTGTTACCAAGCAAAGTCTCATGTGTCCAAGGCTAGTCTCAAACTCCCTATGTAGCTGAGGATGACGACTTCCTTCTTTCTTTCTTTTTTTTTTTTTCTGCTTCCACTTCCCAAGGGCTTCCTGAACGCAAGCCCTGTCCCAACTAAGCCATGTCTCCAGCCTCGTGTGTATTCTTTCTTTCCGTTTTTTCTTTTTCTTTTCTTTTGTTGAGGGGGTGGGGTTTCAAGACAGGGTCTCACTATGTAGCCCTCGCTGTCCTGGATCTCACTATGTAGGATTAGCTGGCCTGAAAACTCAAAGAGATCCACCTAACCAGGTGCTGGGATTAAAGGCATTGGCAACGCCTAATCCCCACGAACATTTTTCTTCTTCCTCTTCCTCTTCACCTTTTCTTCCTTCTCCCCCCTCCTCCTCCTCCGTTTTGGGTTTTTGTTGTTGTTGTCTTGTTTCGATTTTGGTTTCGTCTTTTTTCTGACAGTTTCTTTGTGTAGCCCTGACTGTCCTGGAACAAGCTGTGTAGACCAGGCTGGCCTTGAACTCAGAGATCTGCCTGCCTCCCCAGTGCTAAGACTAAACGTTTGCACCACTGCCACCCAGCTGAACTTTCTTTCTTTCTTTCTTTCTTTTTTTTTTTTTTTTTTTTTTTTTTTTTTTTTTTTTTTTTTTTTTTTTTTTTTTTTTTTTTTTTTTTTTTTTTTTTTTTTTTTTTTTTTTTTTTTTTTTTTTTTTTGGTTTTTCGAGACAGGGTTTCTCTGTCTAGCCCTGGCTGTCCTGGAACTCACTTTGTAGACCAGGCTGGCGTCGAACTCAGAAATCTGCCTGCCTCTGCTGAACTTTCTTAAAAGACAACAAAACTCTAATATCTTAACGCCAAGCTATTAGTGACCAAATTCAGCTAATTTACACTTACTTGTGTCGCACACACAGCAAAGTTCAAGCAATAAAGACAATTCAAATATATTTAATTTTACTAAGTTTAACCTCCAGGTTGAACCCAGGGCCTTGAACATATCAGGTAAGTTCTTCCTAATCTTTCTTTCATTTTCTGAGACAGGGTCTTGCTAAATAGTCCAGGCAGGACTTGACTTTGAGATCTTCTTGCCTAGAACTCTCAAGTAGCTGGGATTATCGGCCTGTGCCGCTAGGTCTGGGTCAATTAAATATTCTTTTCCAAGCTGGGCAATGGTAGTGCACTCCTTTAATCTCAGCACTTGGGAGGCAGGGGCAGGCTGATCTCTGTGAGTCTGAGGCCAGCTTGGTCTACAGAGTGAGTTCCAGGACAGCCAGGGTGACACACAGAGAAACCCTGCCTCAAAAAGCCAATCTTTCCTTAACATTGATTTATGTGTATGTCTTTGGATGTGTGCACACCGGCCACACCCACATCATGCCCATCAGAGAACTATGTGTGAGAGTCTGTTCTCTCCCTCTGCCACATGGGCATTGAACTCAGGCTGTCAGCCTTAGCAGCAAGCATCCCCACCTGCTGAGTCATCTCACTGGCCCTTGATTAAATATTCTTACTTAGTAATTTCTCTGCCCAGTAGAAATTTGAAAAATAGTTGTTTCCAAATAGGATAAAAGGTGATTTTCCCCCCTGCTGTCCTTAAAACTTATTTTTAGGGGCTGGCGAGATGCCTTAGTGGTTAAGAGCACTGCCTTCAGTTCCTAGCATCCATGTGGCGGCTCTCTGTAACTCTATCCCAGGGAATCCTACGCACTCTTCTTGCCTCTGCGGGCACCAGGCACAGACATGGTGCACAGACATGCATGTAAGCAAAGTGCCTATGCACATAAAAGTAAGTCAAAACAAATAAAAATAATTTTAAAACTTTATTTTTAAAACTCAATTTTGCCAGGCATGGTGGTATATGGGAGACAGAGGCAGGTGGATGGATCTCTGTGAGTTCAAGTCTAGCCTGGTCTGTATAGTGAATCCCAGGCCAGCCGGGGGATATAGTGAGACCCTGTCTCAAAAGAATAAAAATAAAAGTTAAAAATCTATTTCAAGCAAATTCTAAGATGGTGTTTTATAACATCTTTAAAAGACCACTTATAGCACATCAAATGTCTATAGAGTTATCATCAAAATAACCAATTGGATTTGGTTTCCATTTTTTGTTTTTTTGTTTTTGTTTCCTGACAACCTCGTAGGTCCTTAGCTACAGCATCAAAAGATGGAGCAAGGCCCACTCTCAGGATCCGCGAGGAGCTCTGTTCTCAATGGCATAAAGAGCTTTAGGTCTCTAAAATGTAGAGTGGGTGTTTTGTTTTGTTTTTGTTTTGTTTTTTGTTTTATTTGGGGCTTTGGTTGGTTGGTTTGGGGGTTTGTTGCTATTTTTAATGTTTAAATGTTTCCTTATATTTCAAAGCCAATTTAAAATTGGGGGAATAAGTGTATTTTTTAAATTTTGTGGGTGAAGATGGTTAAATGGTAGATTCATTTCCTAGATAAGAGACCAAGAAGCCTCAAGTGAAAAACCAATAGCCCAACAGTGTGTGCCTCTGGAGTAAGACCACACCGTGGAAGACCAGGCCCCAGGTACAGGTCACAGTGCCGGAAGTCTCACGTTCATTTAGAAATCCAAATTTCACTCTAAAAAAATTACAACAAACAAACAAACAAACAACCCATAAACCTGGAGGGTGGCCTGAAGTTGAGTGGATACAACTCTCCACGGTAGGCTTTGTTGTTTTAAAAATAGTTTTTGAGACGAGGTCTTACTCCGTAGCCCAAGCTGGCCTCACACCAACAGAGATCCTTCTGCCTTACCGTCCCGAGTGGCCAGGTCACAAGTGTGAGTCACCATGCTCGCCCTAATTTACTTTTAAGTCTGCAGAAAACCTATGCATAAAGACGACCATGCCCATAGTAAAATTACCACTTGCATGCACCCAGATCTCACAGCTACATAGCATGACATGCGTGTTACCCTGCAGGTACTCTCCGAACACCCAAAGTGCCACACGAGTCATCCTTCTTTAGAGGACACTGTGTCCCCTGTCAGCTCTTTAGGTTCCTCAAAGCATGCAGGTGACACGTGATGAATGAACAATTTTGCCCTTGAGATGCAAATTCTTCTAACTGGTCCTTCCTGGTCTCGTAGCAGAGCCTTGAATCAGTCATTCTGATAGATACACTACGGAATCTTAAGAAAGCTCAGATAAAGCCTGAAGGTGTAACTCATTTCTATCCTCAAACTTGAAGCTCCATGGCCATAAACTCTTCCTCCAAGAGAGCTCTGAAAACTTTAAGCCATCTTCTGGCTTTCAGCTTCTCGGTAGCCCTCAAAAGGGAGAAATTCTCCGGGTATCATTCCTTAAAGCCTCTGTGCGGCCTCCTTGGGGACAGATCAATACCTCCAGGCTACCTGGCACATTCCTGAGAGTGTTGAACTCAGTCCCAAAGCTACAGTCAAATGTTATCTCTAAAGGTTTTGGAGATAAGAAGGAGAAAGAACCTACAGTTCACTGGCTCATTACATCTGCTGGCTTCTTTGAGTCTTGGCCTCTGTCCACTTCCAGGGCCAGAAGGAAGCATCTTTGTGACTGCTCTGGGCCACACAACAGCCTGGAGGAGAGGTGGTAGCCATGGGTTCCTGTGCCTCCCTGTGGCCTTTCAATATGCCATGACGCACAAAGACTATAAAGCTATGCTCCAAGTGTCTTTAATCCTTTCATGTTTGCCTGTGCATGTCCCATCTTTAATAACTATTGACTGGCCGCCTGGATCACAGACTTGTTCCCATTTTCCATAGCTCAAAATATAGATGGAACCAAGCAGAAATTATGTTGCTTGTGCATGTGTGGATTTGCATGTGTGAGGGGGTGTGTTTGTGTGGGTGTGGTTTTGTTTTCATTATGTTTTTTTTTTTTTTTTTTTTTTTTTTTTTTTTTTTTTTTACTTTAGACTGGGTCTTTTACTGTTTTGAAACTTACTGATTAGTCTAGACTGGCTGGCCAGCAAGCCCTGGGGATCTGTCTCTACATCCCATGCTAGGATTAGAAGAGTAACTACATGTCTGTCCTTTCCGGGGGTTCTGGGGCTCCAACCCTGGCCCTCATGCTCTTTCAGCAGGCACTTCACCAATGGAGCTGTCTGTGCAGCAATGGCTTTCTCACACTGCAGAGTCTGAGACCCAAACCCAGACCATATTTGTTCTTTCACTGATTGTGGATTTCTGTAGGTTTCAGCTACAAGTCATATCCCTTAAGAGACTTATAAGGACTTTCCCCAGACTGTGGCTTCTCTCTTCTCTTTCCATTTTCTTTGTATTCATTTTAAAGAACATTGTTTCTAATTTTGATGACGTTTGATTTAATGGCATTTTCCCTGGTGGGCTACACTCTCAGTGTTTTATCTCGGAGATCGTTGCCTAACCCAAAAGCAGAGATTTTCTTAGATTTGTCTTAGATTCTGACAGTGATCTAGCCTGAGATCCTTTGTGCATTGCATGAGTCTCTCTTTCTCTCTCTCTCTCTCTCTCTCTCTGTCTCTCTTCTTCTTCTTCTTTTCTTTTCTTTTTTCTTTCCTTTTTTTCTTTTTTTTTTCTTTTTTTTTGCATATACATATCCAGTCACCACAGCCTGTTTGCTGAAATGGTCACCGTCAATGCTGTACACCCTCATTCAGAGCCAAACGAATGTGATGCATAGTCTGTCCCCGCCCGCCTTATGTTAGAGCCAGCACCCACCTCTCTGTCTCCATCACTGCAGACTGACACTGACTCTTCAGCTCATGGCCTAAGGCCTCTACACTTACTTTCTTTTTCAAGGTTGTTTTGGCTGTTCTTAATCTCTATTTTTATGTTAACTTTAAAACTAGCTTTAAGGTTTAAAATCTATCCGCTCCCTTCCTTTGAAGAGAAATCCAACAAAATCTCAAGGATTTTTGCCAAATCTGCCTGGAACTGAAAGGTAAATTTGCTATACCTTTTAAAAAGATATAAAGACATAATTGTGTGTGTGTGCAAGTGTACACACGTCCTGTCTTAGTCAGGGTTCCTATTCCTGCACAAACATCATGACCAAGAAGCAAGTTGGGGAGGAAACGGTTTATTCAGCTTACACTTCTCTTCTGCATTGCTGTTCATCACCAAAGAAAGTCAGGACTAGAACTTAAGCAGGTCAGGAAGCAGGAGCTGGTGCAGAGGCCATGGAGGGATGTTCCTTACTGGCTTGCTTCCCCTGGCTTGCTCAGCCTGCTCTCTTATAGAACCCAAGACTACCAGCTCAGGGATGGCACCACCCACAATGGGCCATTGTGAAAATGCCTTACAGCTGGATCTCATGGAGGCATTTCCTCAATTGAAGCTCCTTTCTCTGTGATAACTCCAGCCTGGGTCAAGATGACACCCAAAACCAGCCAGTACTCGTGCCGTGGCTTGCATGTGGCAGTCTGAAGAGAGCATTTAGAGGTTGGCTCTCTCCTTCTGCATCCTTTGTGAGGCTGTGGCATTTATCCCCAGTCCTTTCTTCATTGACTTTATTATATATTTTTATTACTTTTATTAATTATTTTATTAATTTATTTTATTTAAACACATTACTGTTTAAGCACTGCTTTAGCCGCACCTCTCTAACTTTGATTTGTTTTTATTTTAATTTAATCTGAAATACTTTTTATTCTCCCTTTTGAATTACAGCCCAGAATTATGTAGAAATGAGCTATTTAGTTTCTAAAACACTTGAAGACTTTCCAGATATTTTCTATTCATCTCTATTTTTTTAAAGATTTATTTATTTATTATATATGTAAGTACACTATAGCTGTCTTCAGACACTCCAGAAAAGGACATCAGATTTTGTTACGGATGGTTGTGAGCCACCATGTGGTTGCTGGGATTTGAACTCAGGACCTTCGGAAGAGCAGTCGGCACTCTTAACCACTGAGCCATCTCACCAGCCCATATTCATCTCTATTTTATCATTTACTTATGTATTTATATATTTTTTAGTTGTTCCATTTTGCTTTTGTGAGACAGGGTCTCTCTACATAGCCCTGGCTCTCCTGGAACTCACTATGTAGACCAGACTGGTTTAGAATTCACAGAGAGCCACCTCCCTCTGCCTCTGCTTTCCAAGTACTAGATTAAAGGCATGAACCCTATGCCTGACTATTGATGTTTTTGAGATAGGGTCTCACTATGTAGCTCTGACTGGCCTGGAACTCACTATGTAGACGAAGCTGGCCTCAGAACTCACAGAGGTCTGCTTGCCTCTGCCGAAGTGTTGGCCTTAAAGGAAGGTGCCTCTATACCTGGCTGTTCATTTCTAATTTAATTCCAATGTGTCCAATGATATTTTCTTTTTCCTTGTATGTGTGTACACATTCATGAAGTTGACATCTGAACTATTCTCCATTTCTCTTCCACCATATACATCAGAATAGCACTTCTAAATCAATGCTAAAGCTCACCAATATGGCTAATCTTGCTAACCAGCTTGCCCCTGGATCCCCTTTCTCCACCCGCCAAGGTTAGAATTACAGCAATCTGGTATTTACATTTGTTCTGAGGATCTAAACTTGGGTTCTCATGCTTGCACAGCAATTTAATTACTGAGCTGTCCATGTGCCCAGCACCAAGACAGCATATTTTTGTGGCCTGCATCTTTCAAGGTTGCTGAGACTTACTTTATAGCTTAGACTCTGATATGGCTTAGTAAGTATTAGACACCTAGCCTCCAGGAAATATAATCTACGGCCACTATAAACACGGAACAAGAATCCACAGCAAACATTAAAGACTTCAACATCCCAGGAGCCCACGCCTGACACTGTCTGGATACCCAGGAATCAGAGGCAAGACAACCCAGAGACCCCAAGATACAACTAAACATGACTGGCAAAAATAAATAAATAAATAATAATAAAATGATTCCTATAGTCATTGATCAATCTAGCCCAATTGTCATCAAAGAGGTATCATTCAGCAACTGATAGGAGTAGATGCAGAGACCCACAGCTGAACATCATGCAGAACCAGCGGAACCCCGCAGAAGGGGGAGAAGAATTGTAGGAGGCAGAGGGGTTGAGGACCCTGCAAGAGCATGGCTCACAGTTAACCAAGCAAAGCTCATAGGGGTTCACAGACTCTGTAGCAACAAACATGGACCCTGTATGGGTCTGGGCTAGGCCCTCTGTGTTTACTTTATGGTTGTGTGCCTTAGTGTTCTTATGGAACTCCCAACAGTGACAATGGGGGTTGTCTCTGATCCTACAATTTGGACCTGTCTTAGTCAGGGTTTGTATTCCTGCACAAAGCATCATGACCAAGAATCGAGTTGGGGAGGAAAGGGTTTATCCAGCTTACACTTCCACATTGCTGTTCATCACTAAAGGAAATCAGGACAGGAACTCACACAGGGCAGGAACTTGGAGGCAGGAGCTGATGCAGAGGCCAGGGGTGCTGCTTACTGGCTTGCTTCCCCTGGCTTGCTCAGCCTGCTTTCTTATAGAACTCAGGACCACCAGCCCAGAGATGGCACTACCCACAATTGGCCCTCTCCCCCTTGAACACTAATTCAGAAAATGTCTTATGGCTGGATCTCATGGAGGCATTTCCTCAAGGGAGGCTCCTTTCTCTGTAATAACTCCAGCTTGTGTCAAGTTAACACAAAACCAGTCCGTACAGGACTCTTTTCCTCCTGTTGGGTTGCCTCATCCAACTTTGATAGAAGGGTTTGTGTCTAGTCTTTTGTAATTTGTTATGCCACAATCAGTAGATGTCCATGGGAGGCCTGCTCTCCACACACACACCCCCCCAAGGAGAAACACAGGAAGAGTGGATCTGGGGGAGAGGAGCAGATAGGGGGGTGGGGTTGCTGGAAGGAGAAGAAGAAACTGTAATTGGCATGCAAGGAACAAGAGAATTTAAAACTTTTAAATAATTTTTTTCATCCCTTCTGATT
This sequence comes from Mus minutoides, assembly GCA_902729485.2. Lineage (NCBI taxonomy): Eukaryota > Metazoa > Chordata > Mammalia > Rodentia > Muridae > Mus > Mus minutoides. Next base: position 231,182 of record LR750474.1, on the reverse strand, counting down.
TATTTTTATTATTTGTTTTTGTTTTAGATAAATATCTAAAATATTAGGTAAATATAATATCTCATTCTGAGGAACTCTCTGTGTAGATCAGGCTAGCTTCCAGTTTAGAGATCCATGGCCTCTAACTCCTGCTGGGATTAAAGAGATACACTTCTCTGTTCCCCAGTAGAAGGGTGTGGAAACCTTCTACTTAGGTGTGTTTTGTTTATTTCCATTTGTGGTTTTATTGCTTTTGGCTTGGTCTACCTTCCTGAAGCATTGCATTTAAATGCAAAAATAAAATTAGCTTACTTCTCTATGCATATGTGTGGGTGGTGTGTACCCACTAATCTGGCTGGGAATGCAGTTCCAAGGATGCACCTGTCTCTGCCTCTCAGTGCTAGGTTGGCACACCCAGCCACACCTGACTTTTATATGGGCACTAGGGATTTGAACTCAGACCCCCTTGCTTTTCTAGGAAGTGCTCTTACCCTCTGAGCCCTTAGTACTTCATATTTGGTTGGCTTTAAAAAAACAGATCTTGGGCTGGTGAGATGGCTCAGCGGGTAAGAGCACCCGACTGCTCTTCCGAAGGTGATAAGTTCAAATCCCAGCATCCACATGGTGGCTCACAACCATCCGTAATGAGGTCTGGCGCCCTCTTCTGGTGTGTCTGAAGACAGCTACAGTGTACTTACATATAATAAATAAAATAAATCTTTAAAAAAAAAAAACAAAAACAGATCTTCTCTGTGTTTTCTGCTGGTCTATTCTCCAGTCACTAAAACAAGAATCCTGAAGCTCAGGCTGACATCAAACTCACTATGTACACAAGTTTGATCTTTAGTTCCTGGTCTTTCTGCCTTTACTTCCCAGGTATTGATTGACATTACAGATGTGTGCGGCAAATACCTGGTGTGCTTATGTTATTTACTGTAACCTCTCCATTGTCTATGTGACACTAATCCTACCATGCCAGGAGCCACCTAATTCTTGGGATGAATGTCCTAGGGCAAGAGTAGCCATAGAGGAGGGGAAGGACATTAGGGTTGATAGCTTGGACACCCTGCATTAGGTACGAGGACCCATTTGGAGAAAAAGCTGGATTCTCCTGGAGCAGTGGCCAGGAAATTAAGTCTAGGTTGATTGGCGGCTAGGCAGGATTATATGTACATATGTGTATATATAGGTGTATGTGTAGGTGTGCATGTGTGAGTATTACTACGTATGAAGGTCAGAGGCAGTGTCTAGAGAGTCAGTTCATTTCTCTGCCATGTTTCATGGCAGGACCGCTCTCTCTGTCTGTACCTGTGATTTGTATTAACAACTAGCCAGCCTACCAGCTTCTGCTTGACTCATGTCTCCACCTCTGATCTCACTGTAGGAGTACTTTGATTACAGATGCACACTGGGGCATTCAGATCTCTATGAGTGCAGAGGTCAAATTCAGGCCACTCTTAATCTGCTGAGGCATCGCCCCAGGCCCTATTATTTACCGAATAATCCTGGTATCCTAAACCCTCAGGGTCTATTTCTGCTTTTCCAACTTGTTTGCCATGTACGCTTTCATGTGTGTGATAATCTTGGATTGTGGGATCATACTAGAAAGCCTGGGTTTTAGCTGAGAGGCCTGTGAAGCCTTAGTTGGGATCGAGAGAGACACCCCCCCCCCCCCCCGATCACAGGATGAAGATTTATGCTGGGTACCACACCAAAGTCAGTATGACACCATGTGGGCTTAACCTCTCTGAACAGTGTGTTCCAGCTCCCTAACCAAGCCTGGCAGCCAGACTCCAGTCCTCGGTGGGGAATGTGCCTTGGATTTTAACAGGTCCTTGGGAGTCACAAGGAAGGACTTGGGCTTATTAAAACCTAAGGCTTTCCAAGGGGGCAGCTTTTAAGGGGGGGGGGTTGTCAGACAGGGAAGTCCCTCTTCGTTACTCTTCCCAAGGACTTCCTCTTTAAGATTTCAGGTAGATGACATTTTCCTCAGCAGGTGCTCAGGATACCCCAGGCCGCCACACGGCTACACTCACAAGTGTCACTGTCACCAGGAGCAAGTGGCCAGCGGGTAAGGGTACTTGCTTTACAAACACGAGAGTGAGAGAAAGGCACTGGATGCCAGGCTACCACACACTCACCAGCATGTATCACACAACACAATCCACACTCAAAAAAAAGGAAGGAGCTGTTGACGGCCCACCTGAATCCTGCCGGGGAAGGGCGTGTCCTCCTGTCCATCCCTGGCTGTTTACTGGTCACAACTTCCCTCCTCCCAGACTAAGCCTTGTGCTAACGAGTGCAGCTGCCTCTGGAGATGCCTGGGAGCCAGCTAGCTACAATGTGTCACCCTAGCATTAGCTTGTTTGTGGCTGCTGGCTGGCTGAGGCAGGGATGTCGGCTCAGACTCCATCTCTGCATAGGACAGACCAAGAACCTCAGGATCCCGCTATTACTAGACTCCAGCAGAGGCCACATTCTCATCAGCCCCTTGCCCCACACCTCCATCTCACCCCTCCCAAGATACCTCCTCCAGTCACAGGCACCTAAATTGCTACTTCAAGCTCAATCTCTGGGGATCTGGCCTGCAACAGGTGGGGCCGGCTGTAACCTTGGAAACACAGTCCTAAGAGGGGACTTGAGTAGGGATGCCTACTGACCCCCCCAGATGGTAAGGCCCACCTGAGGAGGCATGTGGAAACTGCCTCCGCCATCCACCCACAGCAATGCAGTGACAATTTTGAAGCATGACAGCACACAGAGGGAAAGGTGGTAAAGTCCAAAGAGACCCGGGTCAAAGGGGCCTGGGCCTCAGGGAATATAAGCAGATGGTTACAACGGTGTATCTGCAACTAGAAGTCGGCACTTCAGCCTTAAGGAGCTTCCTTAAATGTGGACTGCTGCACTAGGCAGGTCATTCTTGCCAAGGCAGCATATGCTGAGAAACACATTCTAGTCAACCCAGCAGGTAAGGCCATTGACACCTGGCAAGGGTGGCCCTAGTCATTCATCCAAAGTGGGGAGAGAAGAGCCCAACAGGTGTAGGCTGATCAAGGTCTGTAGCCCACAGGCAAAGGAGCAAGTCAGTGAGTGATATGCTCAGAGCCAGGGGTTGTAGCAGGTTGTCATGTCTCGCAGGTCTTTTGAAAATGTGCAGCCACTGAGAGTCCACACAGCTTAAGTCCCGGACCTACTGACCTTCACTTGAAAAGAAAGCGGGGCTGAGATATAAGACAGACCACACTGGAGGTGGGTGGTGCTGCTCCCGGGCAGCAGCCAGTACTAAAGCCACCTTCCTAAAATAGTTGCCCTTAACCAATAGGAATCAACCCACCCTCCCCTCCCCCACCCCTCAGGGAGTGTGTGGGCACTCACTTCAGAGAAGTCCCAACCCCTGGCTGTCATAGGGGTGTGCCAAGTGACAGGTCATCACAGAAGGGAGGCTGAGCACAGCAGGCCCACCTCAGTGCAGCCTGCTCCTTTCTCCACTCTGCCTTCTCTGCCTGGTAGCTCTCTAGCCACCCCTTGGGTTTTTCTGGTTGTGATGCCCAGCCTTGGCCTAACATCTTCGCAAGGCCTCATGTGTCTACTCTGGCCAGTACCCATCTGGTGATCCGGGAACCATGGCCTCTACCCTCCCACTGATACACGGATGATCTAGGACCAAAGCACAAGGCAAGACGGAGATGAAGGTTGGAATTGCTTTTATTGAGGGGCGGACACCGCAGGGCCCCCGCCCATGGTCAGGTTAGTGTTCTGCCTGGCATCTCCACCTGCCACCAGCTCAAGGTTAGTGGAACATGCAAAGCTCACTCAGAGGGTGGAGGCAGGGGAGGAGCCACCAAGGCCCGGGACTGGCTGGACAGGAAGGAAGGGAGAATGTCACTGGCCAAGTGCTTCTGTTAGCACAGATGGGCCAGCTGGTGTCTCTGGGCCATGGAGGGGCCAGGGCTCCCTGGGAGTGAGGTGGGCAGCAGCACCCAGAGAGGGGTTCCACAGGCTTGAAGAGTCCCTGGGCCTCTGGAGCAGGAGAAATCTCAGATCTGCAGAATCCTCCAGCACCACCCAGCCAGAATGTCTACTTCCTACCCTGGGTCTGGGTCTTTAGGGCCTGGGTACAAGGACACAGAAGGCACTTACAAGGGGAGCTGAGGCTGGAGGGCTGAAGCAGAGGCTCAGGTCTCAGGGGAATAAGTATGGGGTGTTGAGCTACAAAGCATAGCTCCAATGGCAGCTGCAGGAGCCAGGCGGGAGGCTGGGGCCAGGACCAGGCCTTATCTTCCCATGGGGAAGGGGCTTCTCTGGGCAGGCTGGAAGAGATGGTTGGCCTGGGATCTTCCCTTGGCCAGCAAAACCCACTGAATATACGGGACATTCAGAGATAGACTGGGGAGAAGCAGCTGGCTCAGGACAGAGGCCTCAAGAGCTGTCTGCTCACAGGACTGTCCCCAGTTCCCCTCAGCAGCTAGCAGGTAAAGATCCAGTGGGGTTGGCTTAGAGGTCTGGGGGCCTTTCCCAGACAGAATCCTCCCAGGAGAGACAGGAGTGGTGTAGGCTGAATGCCCAGCTCTGGATTCTCCAAGGCACCTGGCTGTGGTGAGTGGCAGGTAGAAAGGATTTAGGGGGGCCCCAGGAGAGTGAAGTGGTCACTGGGCCTGGGCCAGCCCTGTTCCCCAAGACACAGGCTGTCTGGACATCGCATATATATATATTAATGTGTTAGTCTGGTCTTTTTGGTTAGATTTTAGGCACCACTTGGGAGGAAGACACCTTTAAATGTTAAAAAGAAAAAAAAAAAAAAGAAGAAGAAGAAGACCCCAGAGCCTCCACAGGGAGCCCGGCCACATGCAGAGCGGGAAGGCAGGATGCAGGCTGAGGGGATCAGGCCACTGCAGACTCAGGGCCACCAAGAGAGGCTGAAGGCCCTGAGGCATAGCGGCGGCCATAGCCTGAGGAAGAGTAGGAGGAAGAAGAAAAGGTCATGGAGAAGCCGGAGCCAGTGGCATCAAAGCTGCCACGGCGGGAGCCGGCCCTGGAGCCGGTGCGTGAACCAGTACGTGAGCCTGCGGTTGAGCCAGAGCCACTGACACTGTACGGGCTGTAGTAGCCCTTGCTGGACTGTGCCGCAGCCTCCAGCAGCCTCAGCCCGGTGCCCTCCTCCACCATGCTACGGTCCAGAGCGTCCTTGTAGGAGATCTTGAGCTTGGTCTTGGGGCATGTGAGGTACTTGGAGTAAGCACTGACATCACGCAGCTTCTGGGCTGTGCGGGCATCCACAGTGCCGCGTTGCAGGGCTTCATCGAGAGACACACGGCCGGGCGTGTCAGGCTCGATCAGACCACCTGTCAGGTACTGCACCTCCAGGAAACGCTGGCCCGCCTCGTAGTACAGCCAGCCCTTCTTCAGGGCCTGGGCAGCTGACATCTTGGTCTTGGTGCGTGGGTCCTCAAACCCACAGAAGGCCTTCTGGGCCAGATTGATACGATCTACCATGATCTTGTCCACCAGGCCCTTGTTGACAGCCTCAGTGACCGGGAAGCGCTCACCAGTACTGGGGTCAATGATGCCCCCAGTGCAGGCTTGGGCCTCCAGCAGCCGCTGGCCGGTGATGTTGTCTACCAGGTTGCGGTGCATGGCCTCCGTGATGGACACCTTTTCCAGAGTCTCTGTGTCTAGGATGCCGGCCACGGGGCCAGTCTCCTCAGTAGGATCAGACCAGGAGGCTAGCTGGGTCCTGGGGCCAGCAGAACTGATGGGGTAGGAGGAAGATGAGCCCACAGAGGAGGAGCGGGAGCGGTAGCCACCAGCATTGCCTGAGAGCATGTCAGCAAACTCGGTGATGGAAAGCGTCCCAGCGCGGTACTGGTCCAGCGCCGAGCGGTCAATGAGGTTCTTGGTGATGGCGTCGTCGATGTCGTACTGGCGGCCAGAACGGCGGTCGATGATCATAGACTTGACGACACCGTCTGAGGAGGAGATGGTGATCTCTTCCCACTCACACTCCTGCTCTGACAGCTCAAGGTACGTCTGGTGGTCGATGAGGCCCTTGCGGTAGGCCTCATACACGGACATTTCCTTGCCTGTCTCAGGGTCCACAATCACCACGCGGCGCTTGCGCACCGAGGACTTGGAGGATGTCTTCCGCTCCCGCTTCTTCTCCTTCAGGGGCAGGAGACACAGGCCCGTCTGGGGGTCAGTGATGCAGCGCTCCATCAGCTGTAGGTAAGTGAGGTTCTCCTCTGTGTTGGGGTCAAAGAAACCCTTGGTGTCATCTGAGGGATCAGTCAAGATCTCATTCATCTCCTCATCAAAGAGGCCGCGCTTATAGGCCACTTCCACAGGCAGACGGTGGCTCTCCTCGGGGTCAATGATGCCCCCAGTGGCTATCTGAGCCTCCAGCAGACGGATGCCATGGTCCTTCAGGATCAGGCCCTTCTTCATGGCCTGGAAGAGGGAGATGAGTTTCCCAGAGTAGGGATCCTTGTAGCCAGTGACGGCACGCTCAGCTGACAGCAGCTTGTCCTTGAACTCAGGGCCCACAATACCCATACGAACGGCCTCTTCCACGGTCAGCTTGAGTCCCTTGATGGGGTCAATGACATAGCCCGTGGCTGCCTGTGCTTCCAGGAGCTCGAAGGCTGTCCCGGGACGGATGATGCCCTTCTTCATGGCCTGGTACACCGAGAGCCGTTCCTTGGTAGCATCAACAAAGACTCCGGCAATGCAGCTGGTACCCTCGAGGAACTTCTGCAGGTTCTTAGTGACCTCCTCGATGGAGGTCAGGCCTTCTTGCAGCTGCAGCGCTGTGGCCTCGTCCATGATTTGAGAGCGTACCAGCTCCTCCACAGTGATCTGCTTGCGGAGACCGCGGAAGGTCAGCCTACGGGCATCAGAGAGCGGCAGCAGCATCTGGCCGCTGTTGTCATCACGGCGGCAACGCTTGAGCAGCTGTGTGTAGCTGAGCCTCTCATCCGTGGAGGGGTCCACGTAGCTGCGCACCTCGCTGGGCTCCGACAACTGGTCGTGTGTGTCCTTATTGAGGTAGCCACGTTGGTAAGCCACCTCCAGAGGGAGGTGGAAACCCAGGCGGGGGTCAACGATGCCTCCAGTGGCTAGCTGTGCATCCAGCAGCCTTAGCGCCTCCTCTGCAGGGATCAGCTCCTTCTTCATGGCCTGGAAGAGTGAGATGGTCTGCTCGGTGTAGGGGTCTCGGTAACCAGTTACAGCTCTCTCGGCAGAGAGGAGGCGGTCATGCAGCTCAGGGCCTACCAGGCCCTTCCGCACAGCCTCATCCACGGTCAGCCGCTCCCCCTTCACCGGGTCCAGCAGGAAGCCCGTGGCTGCCTGTGCTTCCAGCAATAAGCGGGCCACCTCGGCACTCAGCAGCCCCTTCTTAAGGGCCTGGTAGATGGTTAGCGTCTGCCTGGAGCCAGGCAGGTAGACACCGGCCACTGCGCCTGTGCCGTAAAGGTAGCGCCAGGCAGATTCCATCTCCAGCACCTCACGGAGGTTCTTGGAGCCTTCCCGGAAGAGGTTGTAGGTCTCAAGGGAGATGATCCGGGCCTCGTACAGGTCTTCGGCGGTGAGGCGGCGGCGCACATAGTCATAGGAGGCCAGGTTCTGCTGGCGGATGATCTCAGTCTTCTCGATGATTTCGATGATGATGATGATCATGCGCTCCTTGGTTACCCTGCCAGCCTGAAAGTCAGCCATGAGCCGGGCCCGCTGGTCCTCCGGGATCATGTTTGACTGCATCACCTCCCACAGAGACATGGAGGAGCCTCCGTGGCTGCCACCACCCGGGATGTCAATCTGCGTCTCCTCGAACGCTCTCCGAGTCTCCTCCTCAGTATACACCTGTGTGGTTTCCACCACCTCGGTCTTCTCTGCCCCTTTGAGTGGCAGGAGGCGCAGGCCGGTCTCAGGGTCCTCCACACAGCGCTCCAGCAGCTGCAGGTAAGTGAGGTTCTCATGGGTGTTGGGGTCAAAGAAGCCCTTGATGTCATCGCTTGGATCTGCCAGCACACGGTTCATCTCCTCATCGAAGTAGCCACGCTGGTAGGCCACATCCACGGGCAGGCGGTGGCTGTGCACAGGGTCAATGATGCCACCCGTGGCGACCTGGGCCTCCAGCAGGCGGATGGCATGGTCCCTGAGGACCAGGCCCTTCTTCATGGCCTGGAACAGCGAGATGGTGTTGCCCGAGTAGGGATCCTTGTAGCCAGTGACGGCCTTCTCAGCCGACAGCAGCTTCTCATGGAGTTCAGGGCCCACTACTCCCGCCTTGACAGCCTCATGGACGTACAGACGTTGGTTCCGCACAGGGTCCACTAGGAAACCGGTGGCTGCCTGGGCCTCCAGCAGGAGCGTGGCTGTGCTGGGTCTCAGGAGGCCCCGGCGCATGGCTTCATAGACAGTTACTTTCTCCTTTGAGTCCTCCAGATAGATGCCGGCCAGGCAGCCGCTGCCCTGCAGCAGAGTCCGCACGGAGCCCACCTCGGACAGCTCTTTGACTGATGTCTTGCCATCCTTGAGCTGGTCAAATTGAGCTCTGCTGAGGATCTTGGCATCCAGGAGCTCGCTGGCTGGCACAGGGGCACGGAGGCCACTAAAGGACAGTCTCTCCTGCCGCCGAGTCTCCACCTCCTCCACGATGGTGATGACAATCTTGATGATCTTCTCTACGGTGACCTTGCCTGTGCGGAACTGCCGTAGCAACTCCTGACGCTGCTCCTCAGTGAAGTATTCAGAGCTGATGAGCTCCCACACGGTCATTTCCCTGCCCTTAAAGCTGCCCACAGGAACCTCAACCTTGGCCTGTTCCAGTGTCTCCCGGGCCTGGAGCTCAGAGTAGACCTCCTCCTGCCGGGCCCGGACAGCCTTCTCTGAGAGTGGCAGTAGACTCAACCCGGTCAGCTGGTCAGACCGGCACCGCTGTTGGAGCTGGCTGTAAGTGACTGGCTCCTGGGTGCTGGGGTCATGGTAGACTCTGGCATCATCTCTGGGTGATGTCAGGGCCCTGTTGGTCTCTTTGTCCAGGTAGCCCCGGGCATAGGCAACATCCAGGGGGACACGGTGGCTTTTGCTGGGGTCTACAATGCCACCAGTGGATAACTGGGCATCCAGCAGGCGCAGGCCCTGTTCTCGGGGGATGAGACCCTTCTTCAGGGCCTGGAATAGTGAGACACTCTGTCCTGAGTAGGGATCCCTGTAGCCTGTCACGGCCTTCTCAGCCGACAGCAGCTTCTCGTGCAGCTCAGGCCCCACCAGGCCAGCGCGCACCGCCTCGTCCACAGTCAGCCTGGCACTGGTGGCAGGATCGATGATATGCCCAGTGCCAGCCTGGGCCTCCAGCAAGGCCACAGCCACCTCTGGCTGCAGCAAGTCTTTCTTCAGGGCCTCATAGATGCTCAACTTCTGCCCTGCTTCTTCCAGCCACACCCCGGCGATGACATTGGTACCCCGCAGGGCCTGCCTCACACTGTCCGCCTCGGCCACTTCCCGCACAGAACGCTCACCCCGCTGCAGCTGCTGGTAGAGTTCGTGGCTGATGACCCCACTGTCCAGCAGCTCTGCGGCTGGCACGAGGGCACGGAGGCCCTCAAAGCAGAGCTGGCCCTTCCGCTCGTGTTCCTCTACCACTGTGATGACAATCTTGATGATCTTCTCCACCGTGATGCGGCCCGTGCGGAACTGCCGAAGCAGGTCCCGTCGCTGTTCCGCCGTGAAGTACTCCGAGTTGATGATCTCCCAGATGGTCACAGTCTTGCCCTGGAACTTGCCAAACGGTGCAGACACGGTGGCCTTTTCAAAGACATCACGGGCCTCTGTATCGGTGTACACCAGCTCACCACCCTTGGCAGCCTTATCTGTGAGTGGCAGGAGGCGCAGGCCAGTCTCAGGGTCCTCCACACAGCGCTCCAACAGCTGCAGGTAAGTGAGGTTCTCATGGGTGTTGGGGTCGAAGAAACCCTTGGTGTCATCGCTTGGGTCAGATAAGATGCGGTTCATCTCTTCATCGAAGTAGCCACGTTTGTAGGCCACGTCCACAGGCACACGATGGCTGTGCACAGGGTCAATGATGCCACCCGTGGCGATCTGGGCCTCCAGCAGGCGGACACCATGGTCTCTGACAATAAGGTCCTTCTTCATGGCCTGGAAGAGCGAGATCTGTTCCCCTGTATAGGGGTCCTTGTAGCCCGTGACGGCACGCTCAGCTGACAGCAGTTTGTGGTGCAGCTCAGGACCCACAACACCCTCCTTCACAGCCTCATTGACTGTCAGCCGCCGATTTCGCACAGGATCCAGCAGGAAGCCCGAGGCTGCCTGGGCCTCCAGCAAGATGAGAGCTGTTCCGGGGCTGAGCAGCTGCCGCTGTAGGGCTGTGTAGACACTCAGTTTCTCATTGGTGGGTTTCAGCAGCAGTCCCGCAATGCTGCTGCGGCCCTTCAGGTACCGGTACACATCTTCCCGCTGCGTGAGCTCAGCCACCGTGGTGTGACCCTGGGCTAATCGCTGCACCTCCTCCTGGCTCAGGATGCCTGCTTCCTGGAGCTGCTGGGCTGGCACCTTCTGACGTAGTCCCTCAAAGGTGTACTCGGGTTCAGCCTCCACGGATGGGCCATCGGGTGCATCCCGGCCGTTGGGCAGTGCCTTCGTGGCAGCGGCCTGGGTGGTGGTGATCTCGGAGTGTGCCAAGGCAGCGCGGTGCTCTTCCTCCAGGCGCTGCAGCCGCTCTCGCAGCCGCTGGTTTTCCTCCGCCAAGAGCTTCTCCTGCTGCTGCCGCTGCTGCTCCAGATGCTGAAGCTCCTCCTGCTTGCGCCTCACCCCGTCCTCAGCCTCGCGCTGCCGCCTCCTCGCCTCCTCCATGCTGGCCATCAGCTCCTGCTTCTCCTGTTCCATCTGCCGCTGCTGTCGCTGCTGCTCCTCGCGCAGCTGTTTTGCTTTAGCCACTTCGTCCTGGAAGAGCTGCTCCAGCTTGGCCTTCTCCTGCTCGATGAAGCGTTCCCGCTGCAGCAGGCTATCCTTCTCAGAGAGGAAGCTCTTCTGCAGGGCCTGGGTCTCCTGCAGTATCTGCTCCTGCTGCACAGTCTGCATCTGTTAGGGATGGGAAAGGGGGTCAGCTCTCGGGGAGGAAGGAGACCAGGGTGACTCCCCACTGCCCAAGGGTAGCCTAGCCCCTCCCCAGCCCCCAGGCACACCCTTCTGCCCATGAGGAGGGAGGGCGGTACCTCCTCCGACTTGAGCTGCAGTAACTTCGCCTCCTGCTTGAGCTTCTCCTTCTCACGCTCCAGCTCCGCAATGGCCTCCCTCAGACGCTCAGCATCATGGTCACTCTGCTGTCGCTGGATCTCCAGCGTCTGCACCAACGTCACCTTCTCCTGTGTCGCGAGCTCAGTACGGTGCAGCTTCTCACCGATCTCTTCAGCCTGCTTCCGGAAGCGCTGGGCATCCTCCTCTGCGCGGGCCTGAGCCCGGCTCATCTCAGCCATGCGCAGCTTGAGGCGCTCGGCCTCCGCGCTCATCTCCAGCTGTCGCTGCCGCTCAGCCTCCAGAGTCCTCTGGAAACCCTGTGTCTCCTCTACCAACTGCTGGGCCATTTGCTCCTTGTCCTCCTGCAGCCGCCGGGCCTGCTCCTGGGCAAGCTCCTTCTGCTGCTGCAGCAGCTCAGCCTCAGCCTTCAGCCTCGTGGCTTCCTGTACCGCCTGCATCTTCTCCTTCAGCATCTTCTCTGCCAGGGCCCGCTGCTGCGCCAGGTCCTCCTCTGCCAGCTGCCTCAGCCGTGCCGCCTCCTGGGCGGCCACGCTCAACCGTGCCGCTTCCTCAGCCACCTGCTTCATCTTCTCGGCCTCCTCCTCCAGGAAGCGCTGTGTGTTGTCCTTGTCACGAAGGATGAGGGCCCGGTTTTCGGCTTCAATGCGAGCCTTGAGCTTGCCCAGCTCCTCCATCTGCACACGGACGGAGAAGAGCTCCTCCTCTACCTGGCTACGCTGCCGGGCTGCCTCTGTCACCTCGGCCTTTAGTCGCTGCAGCTCCTCATCCAGGATGCTCTTCTGGTGGTCAGTCTCCTCTAGCTGCAGCCTCAGTGTGGTCAGCTCCTGCTCTACCTGGGCCTTCTGCCGGAGCGTCTGCTCTGCAAACTTCTTATGCTTCTCCATCTCCGCATCGGCTGCCTGCTTCTGTTTCAATGCTGCCTGCTCTGCCTGGGCCCGACGCGCCGCCTCCTGCTCGGCTTCCTTGCGCAGCTTCTCTGCGGCCGCCTGCGCCTGCGCCTGGGCCTGAGCCTGCTCCTCTGCCGACTGTTTCAGCCGCTCGGCCTCTTCCACTTGTTTCCGAGACTGCGCCGCCTCGCGCTCCGCCTGCTCCCGGGCCTCCTCCGCCTCCTCGGCCGCTCGCCTCGCCGCCTCTGCCTCGCTCCGCAGCCGATCCAGCATGTTCTGCTCTTGCTGAAGCGTCTGCTGCAGCTCCTCCTCTCGCTGCTGCACCACAAAGGCGTGTGCCTTCTCCTCCGCCTGCAGCCGTTTCTGGGCAGCCTCCTGGGCCAGCTGCAGCTGCCTGGCCGACTCTTGCTCTGCCCGCTCCCGCAGGCGCCGCGCTTCTTCAACCTTGGCCTTGAGGCGCTCGACCTCCTCCAGTGCCACCTTGCGCTGCCGAGCAGCTTCCTCCTCCGCAGCCAGGCTCCTCTGTACGCGCTCTTCGGCCTCCCGGCGCCTCTGCTCCTCCTCAGCCGCCAACTGCCGCTGCCGGGCGGCCTCCAGTTCCGCCTGCTCCTTGCTGCGCATCGTGTCCTCTGCATTGCTGCGAATGCGCCCGAGCTCCAGCTCCAGCTCCGCCTTTCCCGCTGTGGCTTTCTCAAAGTTTGCTTTCAACGCCATGATCTCCTCCTCCACCTGCCGCCGCTGCCGCAGGGTGTCCTCCACCAAGCCCTTCTGCCGCTCCAGCTCGCTCTCTGATGCCTTGCGCAGCTGGGCCAGGCGCTCCTCGATGTCAGCCTTGTGCAGTGCCGCCTGCTCCTCCAGACGCCGACGCTGGAAGGCCTCGTCTTCAGCCAGGCGCCTCAGGCGCTCATTCTCGGCCTCCTTCTCTTTGAGTGCAATCTCTGCCTCGGTCTTGAGCCGCGTGGCCTCACTGATGGCAGCCAGCTTCTCAGTAAGCACCCGCTCTGCCTCAGCTCGCTGGCGGGCAGCATCCTCCTCTGCCAGCTGCCTCTGCCTCTTGGCCTCCTCGGCCAGGGCGCGCAGCCGGGCAGCCTCTTCCGCCAGCTCCCGAAAGCGGCCTGCCTCGGCCTCCAGCCTCTGCTTGGACTTCTCGCTGCTAGAGCGAGACTCTTCCTCGGCTCGCGCCTTGCTGGCCAGCAGAACCTCCATCTCCGCCCGGACCTTGGCCAGTTCAGCCTCCAGCTCCTGGCGCTTCTGCGTGGCTGCGGTGGCCTCGTGCTGTAGCCGGGCCAGCTCTTCCTCCAGCAGCTGCCTCTGCTGCTCACCTTGCTCCGTCTCGGCCCGCAGGCGGATCAGCTCCTGCTCCGCAGCCAGGCGCTGCTGTGCGGTGCCCTCCGCCAGCTGCCGCTGCTTCTCCAGCTCCTGCTCCGCCAGCTCCCGCTGCCGCACAGCCTGCTCCTCCGCCTTGCCCCGCCGCCGTGCTTCCCGCTCGGCCTCTTCCTTCTGCTTCTCGGCGTCGGCCTGTGCCAGGCTCTTCTGCTGCGCCACCTCTTCTGCCTGCAGCCGCAGCCGCAGCGCTTCATTGGCCTTCAGCTGCCAGCGCTCCAGCTCCCGCTCAGCTTCCTCGCGGGCTCGCTCAGCCTCGGCTTGCTGCTGTGCCCGTCGCTCGGCCTCCTCCCGCAGCTGGGCCACTGTCACGTGCTCCTCCTGCAGCGTGCGCTCCAACTGTGCAGTCTTCTCTGCAAAGGATGCCCGCTTGCTCTGCAGCTCCACTTCCGCACTGCGCTGTGCCGTCTCCAGGGCCACCTGCACTTGGCGTGCCCGCTCTGCCTCGGCTTGGCGCAGCCGCCGCTCAGCCTCCTCGGCCTGCAGTCTCAGCTCATCCAGGGCCTGCAGGGCCCGCTGCTTCTCTCGCGCTGCCTCAGCTTCAGCCTTCACACGCAGGGCCAGCTCTGCCTCTGCCTGCCGTTTGCGCTGGCTCTCATCCTGCACCTGCCTTCGCAAGCGTTCAGCTTCCTCCTGAGCCTGCCGCTTCTGCGCTTCTGCCTCCTCAGCCCGAGCGCGCAGAGCCTGCAGCTCGCCCTCTGCCCCTCCACGCTGCCGCTCAGTTGTCTCCAGCTGCAAACGTACTATGCGGATCTCTTCCTCAATGCGCATCCGGCTGCGTTCTGCAGCCTCCACCTGCTGGGCCTTGGCCTGGATCTCTGCCTCTGAGCTCTGCCGCAGATGCTGCAGCTCCTCTTGGATGCTGCGCTTCTGCTGCTGTGCGTCCACCGCTGCCTCCTCGCGCCGAGCCACCTCCTCCTGCATGCGCCGCTGCAGTTCTAGTGCTTCCAGCTCTGCCTGGGCCTTAGCCTGGGCGTGTGCCTCAGCTAGCTGCCGCTGCTTCTCCAGCGCAGCCTCCACCTCGGCCAGTCGCTCCCGCTCCTCTGCCCGCTGTTGCTCAGCCAGCCGCTGTGGCGGCAGCAGAGAGGGGGAGAGAACCAGAGTCAGTGTGAGCGTGGGGAGGGTGCCAGGTGCTCACACAACACGGAAGGTACCACCACAGTTCACTTGGACGATGCGATTTGGGGGATCAGGGAGAACAGAGATTCCAACCCAGCCAAAGAGACAGCGTGCACCCGCCCAGGACACTCAAGCAGCGAGCATAGCAGCCCCACCACGCTCACCAGCCTGGGGAAGGAGGCCCAGGCGTCCTCCCCTCTTCCCGCAGAGACGACGGAGACAGACAGGGAGAGAGAGAAAGAGCAAAGCAGAAGGCTCGCAGGGCCGGTAAGCCACACCCACCACAATCCTGCCTGAATTCTACCACCCTAGCAGGCCTCGTCCCACAAGGACCCTCTCCCCTCAAGGGGAGGGAGGGCCATTCCCAAAGCCCAGTGGGGTGGAGGCAAGGAGAGACAGCCAAAGTAGGAACAGCCGTGCAGACCAGAACCAGCTCAGAAGGCCTCTCAAGCTGGCAGACAGGTGCAAAGAGGAGGGAGCGCTGTAGGCCAGCCACCAAGGCCACCTGGGAGGTAGGAAACTAGACAGATGATACCACGCCTGGCCAAGTCACTCTGAGATACCCCTCTCCAAACCCTACAACGTCATACACCAACTCTTCCTAGGACAAGTGACCCAGTGACACCAACACAGAATCCCCAAGAAAAAAAGCACACATCAGAGCCAGAAGGATGCACGTAGGAACACTCGCCAATGAGAAAGGGCACACTAGCCACCAGGCAGAGAGCAGAGCCGTGCCAGGTCAAGGAAGGCCACAAGGGCGGGCAATCTGGGCAGCCATGCTGGTGTGCGGCACTGGACAGCACCAGGCACGGGGCAGGGAATGAACTGTTATCAAGTGGTCTCAGACAGGTTGCTATGGGCTGCATTTGAAATCAAGAGAGAGGGCCCCCAACCCCAACCTCCAACCCCCACCCCTCAACCCTACCCCCACCCACATGGCCCCAGGCTACCTCTTCCTCTTCCATGCGGCGCAGCGTCTCACTGATGAACTTGATGTACTGGCTTGTGAGTGTGGTCAGCTCACTGTAGCGCGTGCGCAGATCCACATACTGGGGGAAAGGAGTAAGTCAACCAGTGCCCACGAGCCCCCATGAGGTCGCTCAGCGGAGGCTTGGCCCACCTCCATCCTACCTCCTGGATGACGCTCTCTGATCCAGACTGAACCTTGGGCTTCTTGGCAGGGGAGGCCACGGGCTCAAGCTGAGCCTTGTAGGTGATCAGCTGGAGCTCATAGTCCTGTAGACACACACTGTGGTCAGCTACCTGCTCTAGACTCTGGTTGCCTGGGCCTGACCCCCAGGCTGCCTCACAGGCCTTCTTTGGTACAGTCCAGGCTTGGGACAGTCATGCAAGAGTCCAATGCCTGCTCAACCGGTAAGCATGGCCCCCATTTTGATTTTTAGAGCTGCCAGCTGGGAGACCTCACCTTGATTGCATTGATGTACTGTTTAGCAAACTTCTGGCACTCCTCAACCTTCTCACCATGACGCTCAATCTCCTCCAGCAGGGCCTGAGGGAGGAAGGGGTTAGCATGGAGCTACAGGCTGCGCCCCTGCGCAGGCCAAGCCTCTCCTGGACCTACCTTCTCCTGGCGCAGCTGTTCTCGCGCAGCCTGACAGTTGGCTATTGGCACGGCCTGGATCTGCTCTTGCCGCCTCTTGGCATCCTGCAGCCAGGAGCTCAGCGGATCCACGCTCTCACGGTAGTAGCGAAGCTGGCGGCCCAGCTGCTCGAGCTCACGCTGCCGCACATCAGTCTGGGCTAGAACAGCCTGCCAGCGCTCCAGCAACTGAGTGACACGTTCTCGCCAGCGCTCGACTTCCACGTCCCGCTCACCATGCCGCTGCTGTAGCCGCTCACCAACCTCCTGTGCCCCCCGCAACTCATCTCTTAGGGTGTTGAATACTGGCTGCTGTGCTTCGGCCTGGGCCCGTAGTTTCTGTTGGGCAAGGCACAATGGGTGTCATTTCAACACAGACCCCCTACTGAGTTTGTCCCCAGTGAAGCCCCCAAAAGGTACCTTTAGGGAGGCCTTGGTGGCTTCAAGCTCTTGGAGAGTGGCAGGCACAGCCTGGGCCTCCTTCAGCTGCTCCTCATGGGTTTTAAGCACCTCCTCAGCCCCCTGGGTACTGCGAATCACCAAGCTGATGGTCTTGAGTCTAGGTAGGGGAGAGCAACGTTTAGAAGATGTGGGCTCAAAGAACACACCCTCAGTGAAAGCGCTGGATCCACTAGGTGCCACCTGCCATGGACCAACTCTTCCTGGCCAGAGCAGATGGTCACTTAAGCTGGAAGGCCCAGAGGGAGGATGCTCCAGGCAAGAGCTACAGACTCTAGAGTCCTGGAACAGGTGACACCGCCTGCAGCGGAGTTCTCAACCTTCCATCTCAAGACTGGCTGAGCAAACAGGAAGGGAGGGGACCGTGTCCCTGACAGACACGTTCCTCTCCAACACTTTATCAGCCGGATGCACTATGTGATACAGCAAGCAATAAATGTTGGAGGTCAATGCTGGGAGCACCAGGCTTTTGAAAGTCAAGCCCTCTGAATGTACCTACTGTGCCTCTGAATCCAAATACACCGAAAGAAACACAACGCAATGCGCAGAAAATGCAGCTAGGTTCAGGAGGACAGGCACAAGGGACTGGGCTCTGGAGAGGCTCCAAGAGCTCAAGGACAGAAGGACCCTAGGAGGTTGAGGTCAGGAGGTCTGGGGAGTGTCTCGCTGCCCTGTCCCTCGAATGTCTCAAGCACAGTCCAGCATTCATCGCTCCTCTTAGGTCTCCATTTCTCTTCTCCAAGAAGCCTGTCTGTCTCTCAAACTCACTGTCTTCTTTTGTTGGTCCTTCCTGCTGAAGCCACTGGTCTGGCCTCACATGGCATCCCTCCCTCCTTCCCTCCCCATCATCCATGCTCCCTTCCACTCACTCTTCACTGGGCTGGCTCCTGGTTGGTGCCAAGTCTATGACTTCCGGTCCTGGCATTTGGTAAGCAGCCCCAATGTCCCTTACCCCCCACTTCACTTCGCACTAACAGGAAGACCTATGGCTATGATCTTCACAATGCATCAGGCTCAGAGCATTTTTTACCACCACATGCTGTCATGTTGGTCCAAGCCCACTATCCACTAGCCATTCAACAGCCCCCAATGCCACTTTACACCCCCACCGTCGCCTTTCCTCTGCTCAGAACATTTCTGGAATCCCTGCCCTCACTAGAGGAGCCCCACTGGACTCTGGAACGTGCAGAGGGACACTCACTTCTCCAGGTAGATGGCAGACAGGCTTCGGACCTGTTCCAGCTTGCCCAGGGTCAGTTCCAACTCCGAGCGCAGAGTGGGTGCAGCAGGTGATGGCTCTGGCAAGGCTAGAACTTTCTCAGCCTCAGCAGACAGCCGGGCAACTCCCTTGCCCAGCCCCTCCACTTCAGCCTGCGCTTTCTGTAGAGAGACCAGGTAGGGGCCCAGTGACCAGCGGGTCTGACAACCAGCTTCCCCTGAGGGCAAGATTGGCCGGGATGGGTAGGAGGGGTGCGGAGTGAAGGGCTAGGCTACACCTGCCTGTTGCTCAGCAATGCGCTGGGCGCACTCCCGTGCGGGGTCCTTGTCCAGTGGCAGCCGCAGACGGTGCACAATCCGAGTCTCACAGGCCTCCAGCTGCAGCCGGATATCCTTGAGCTCCGAGATGCATCGCTGACAGCGGGACTCCTCCTGCTCTCCTGGGGAAGTGACCAGGTTAATGGGAAGGGGCCCACACACGGCCTGCCTATCTGCCACCCCCACAGGGCCTTGCCCACCACATACCCTGCTCCAGGCTCTGTAGCAACTGCTGGTAGTGGCGGCTGCAGGATCCATACTCACGCTCCGCCACTAGCCGGTCCTCAGGCCCAAAGCCACCAGCATCCTGGCTGTCTCGAAGGAAGGCCTGGTAGTGCAATTCCAGGTTGCGCAGAGCTTGCCGCTGCTCCTCAGGCTTCAGTGTGCGGAACTGGAGGTGGCACATGTCA
Source organism: Mus minutoides (assembly GCA_902729485.2). NCBI lineage: Eukaryota > Metazoa > Chordata > Mammalia > Rodentia > Muridae > Mus > Mus minutoides. The sequence goes on along the minus strand of LR750474.1, from coordinate 212,532 downwards.
CTGAGACTGGGGACAGGCCAGATGGTGCCTTCAAGACACCGTCTCCCATCTTTCCCAGGGCCCGTGGCCAGTGTGCAGTCCTACCGTGACTAGGGACCAGGACCGGATGAGTTGTATGTCACGACTGAGGCTCTGCCATGCCAGAAGACTCTTCATGTCCACGTGAAGCTGGTGCCACAGTGTTACCAGGGCCTGATGCTGGGCCTCCAGTCTGACAAATAAGGACCATGTTCACCGATTCTGTCTAGAGCCCTCTTCTCTCTCCACAAACTCCCTCCAGCTGTGAACCCCCAGGCTACCCACCTAGCGACAGCTTCCTGGGCCTCCTGGTTGGGTGGCGGCACAAGAAAGCACACAGAAGGCACGGCGGCCTCACTGCTGGAACCACTGAGCACCTTCCAGTGGGATGGCTGGGCAGGACCCACCAGCTGGCATTGGTCACCCTTGTGCACAGTCACCTGGGATAGTCAGAGTAGTGAACAATGCAGTCAGCCGACCTATGCCCTGGTCCACCCAGCCCTTCTGGCTTGGGCCCAGCCTGGCTCAGCCCTTACCTCCACCTGCTTGTAGTCACACACGGCTATCAGGGGCACGTGGCCCCGCACTGGGTGGGCAGGGTTTCGTGGCTTCAGCTGCACAATAGCTTTGGCCCGCTTGGCCAGGCCTGAGAGGTGCCCCTTGTACTCATTCAGTTGTTCCTTCTCATCCTGTGCGGGAAGGGAAGGGAGGGGAGGCTTGGGGTTAACCCAGCCAGCTCCCAGTGCAGGGGTACCTGGCCCAGAAAGTAGCAGGCCGCACTCAGCCAGCGAGCGCCCTGTCTAGAGAGGCTTCTGATGCCGGGAGCAAGGGCACTTAAAGGCAGGTGCAATTGCACGAGGGGACTGGCCTCCACAAGTTCATTCCATTGACCTCGCTCCTCCCACCAAGACCAGGTACCCCATCCCACCTTAGGCCACTCCTCACATCTTCTAAAGAAGGAGCTAGGCTACCGGGCATGGTGGCGCATGCCTTTAATCCCAGCACTCAGGAGGCAGAGGCAGGCGGATTTCTGAGTTCAAGGCCAGCCTGGTCTACAGAGTGAGTTCCAGGGCTACACAGAGAAACCCTGTCTCAACCCCCCACACACAAAAAAGAAGGGGCTAGGCCTACTTATACCCCAGCCCCTGCTCCCTCCCTTATAGGTCGTCCCCGCCCCCCAATCAAACCCGAAGGGAAAGGAAAGAGAACCAAGAGCAGTTGCAGGACAGCAGCTCTGCTGGAGCACCTGCCCTCCACCCCACCCCACCCACTGCACCCCTCTGGGTTGGTTGGTAGCTGAGGCCCAGCCTTTGCAGACCATACACTCAGCTTCCTCCTCTCCCTCTGCCTGACTCCCTACCAAGAGTGCTGAGGCTGTTGTGGACCCCCAGCCACGCCCCAGCATATATGGGCACACCCAGCTGCCCTTCACAGCCCCGCAGCTCCGCCCACTCAAATTATCAGGCCATAAAGTCAGTGCCTATTTGCCACAGGGCTGGTGATCCCAGCTGACACCTCCACTCAGGGTAGGCTCTCAGGCTGGGTGGGGCACCTGTCACCAGCTTTTCTGTTCGTTACATACATACACGACACGCACCCCCATGTGTCTCTCGCCCTGCTGGCCTTCCATCCCATCCTCAGGCACCCTTGTAGCCCATGTCCCATCTAGTCCGTCCCTCTGTGCCTTGTTCACAGCTGCTCACCTGGGCATCCTGCAGCAGATCCTCAAGCCTGGTGACGGTGATGGAGCGGTCACAGCTGTACTTCCTGCGTAACGTCTCCTGTAGCTTCTGCAACTGTTCCTCAGCCTCCCGAACATCTGAGAAAAACTAGGGCAGCAAGAGGGGTCATCTAGGGGTAGCAGAGCCCAAACCCTAGGCCAGCTGTCTGAGCAGAAGCCAGACCTGAGGGAAGAGCTAGTGGAACTCCCCTAGCCCTACCCCCGGGAGGACGGTTAGCCAGGGCCACACATCTGTCAGGTTCTATGAAGACCCTTTCAGGCACCAGCGCTGCACCACAGGAGGAAGAGAGGCTCTGGTCCTTACCTGGAAGTAGGCTGTGTTCTCCTTCAAGTGTGCTTCAATGCAGCAACACAGCTGCAGCATCCAGCTCCACTGTGTCTGCAAAGCAGCCTGGAAGGACTGTGGACAGTACAGGCCTTAGGACCCACTCCCAGGCCATCAGTCCCATAGCCCTACCCCCACAGATGCTCATAGGGCTCCCTGCCACCATGCCCCCACCTCCACCGTGGGCCGGGCAGGATGGTCTTCCCGCAGCAACCTGTCCCCTGTGTTCTGAATCTCCTTGATTTTCTTTTCCTTCATTTCCAGTTCACGCATCAGGGCCTGACAAAAGGGGAGAGAGTCTCAGGGACAGTTTCAGGAATGCTGCCCATGCAGTCCAAGTCCCAGGCCCATCTTCTCAAAGCCCTGAGACTGAACCCAAGGAGCTCCCAGCATGGGGGAACAGTATGGGTGGGTGTGAGTGGGAAGGGAGAGGGCGGACATCCTAAGGAGGAAACGCTGCCTTACCGAGTAACTTTCTTTCTTGGCAGCCATGTTGGTATTGCGGTCACTCCAATCAAAGCCCACTTCCTCCTCTTCTTTCTCATTCAGCCACATCAGCTCCTTGGTAGCTGCTGCCACAAACCCGTGCAAGCTCTCCAGGGACCGGAGGCGGGCCTTGGAGGAGTTCTTTAAGGAAGAAAGAATTAGTCAGCGACTGCGGCTGCCTACCCCTCCCAGCTGCTTGCAGTCCCCACTCACCAGCAGCTTTGCATACTGCAGGTCTAGGCGACCCAGGCAGTCTCGGTAGGCACCCCGGGTGGCAGGGGAGAGCTGGCTCTGCAGGAGAGATCGGTGAGTAGTCAGGTCTGCAGTGGCCTTGGCCTAGTTCACAGCCACTGCCTACCTCAAGCATACCGCTTACCTCATCATTCCGAGCCCGCTCGATCTTGGCCCGAAATTCCTCGATAGACTGATGCATGCCTCGGTGGCTGCCCAGCTGGGCCTCCACACTAGGCAAGTCCACGCCCCACTCAGCATTGTCTATTCGACGCTGGTTCTCCTCTACCCAGGCCAGCAGGTCTTGCAGGTAGCGCAGTGTGGAGTCCTCTAGCTCTGGGCGCCTCTGTGTACTCTGCAGGGTCACCTGGGTCACAGGGGCACCGACCCCTGCCTTCAGCCGGAGGTTGTACTCAGTGCGGATGGCTACCAGGCGCTCATGCAGACGATACACCCTGAAGAAGCACAGGAGTTGGGAAGGGGAGTCAGGTGGGTCTCGGACCTCCTAACCCAGCCTTCCCAGGTAAGGTACATACCTCCGGTACATCTGTTCACCCTGTGGATGCCGCCCATCTTTAAGGGTCTGCACATCATTGAACAACAGCCGGATCATACCATCAGCCTTGTCTAGGTCTCTCTCGACTTCCCCAGCCCGCTGAGCCACCTTGCCTGAGGCCAGCAGCCGAATATCCTGCAAAACGGTCCTGTGTGACTTGGCCTGGCTAACTCTCCTACTCGCTGCCTAGGGTTCTCAACCAAGGCTGCCCCTTGACCCCTTCCCCCAGCCTAAAAATCAAGGTCCCGTCTGGCTCACAGCCTTGGGATTCCCATTCACTCTTTCCCTCCCTGGGAGCCCACACATCTTCCTAGCACACTTCTGTATCAGTTCTCCGGGGACTCAGGATCCTGTTCAAAAGATTCCCACTAGATCCAAGGACACAGACTGTCCCAGCTTTGTTCACAGGAGACTCTGTGCTTCACGCTCCATCACCTACCACATAACTTCTCCAACACCAGGCTCACAGAGCCCTGTGCCTTATGGACCCCAAGGCCCTCATCTAGCCATGAGGCTGGGGTCTCCCTACTCCTTACTCTCTGAGGAGGGAGGGGATGAGAGCCACGCTGGAATGAAGCAAGGAGGCAGACAGTCCTGCCTGGTGGCCAGAGGCCAGTTCTGCTCATAAAAGGAGGTCAGGGTTGGCAGCAGACCAGAAGGGCCTGGTTTTCCCGCCCTGGTGCCACACCCTGGGCCTGTAGCCCAGCAGGCCACAGCCCTGGCTGCAGAGTAAGCAGCTCAGTGCTCCTCCTACCTCCCTCAGGCCTGGAGGGGTGCCCACCCCACCCCTTGCCCCGCCTTTCCTCTCTCCTCACCGACTGCAGTAAGGCGTCTGCCTGGTTCAGCTGCTCCTCACACAGCCCAGCCTCCATCTGTAGCTTGCTCACAATACGCTGAAGACACTCCAGCCTATGGACCAGATCACAGAAGAGCCCCCACAGGGAGTCACTTGGGGGCCCCTCCACACTGCAGCATCAGAGGAGCTCCCCTCTGCTCTGGCCTCTCAGCCTGCCTCGGGCGTACTGTCCCGCTGGCCCCAAAGACCGAAGCTTGGTTGGGTGGGGGGGGGTTTCCTCCTCAGGCAGTGACTCACCCTGGGGTGGTTCCCCTGCCACCGCAGGGCCCCACCCGCCTGCTGTCTCCCACACCGCCTGCTACCCTCCACATGGCCCACCTCTCAAACTCGCTCCGCAGTTGCTTCTCCCGCTCCAGGATGGCCACATGCAGCTTTCCCCACTCCTTCTCCACGTCCAGTGGGTGGTAGCCAGGGGGGATCTTGAGCTGACCTGCTTGTACTGCCCCCTGTGAATAGGGGCAAGCTCAGGCCTAAACTAGACACAGCTTGGATTCTGGATACTCAGCTCCTCCACAACCTGGCACAACTTTGGTTCCTAAGCACCAGGCAAGGTCAAGCCATACTACAGAGGCATTGAATTCTGGGGCTCAGAGGCATCGATTTATCTACCTAGGGAATACATGACCCTCATACCCCCCCAGCTACCCCAAAACCAGGAGACACCCCACTCACTCCCCTTAGAAGCACCTTACTTTACCTCCAAAGACTGGTAGATAACTTTGGACCGGTTCTTGTCTGCCTCCTTGGCAGGAAGTTCTGTCTCCTTGAACTTCAAAAACTGGCACCATAGGATCTGTAGAGGCAAAGGATGTCAGCAGCTACACCAAGACAATCCAAGGATGCCAGCCCAAGTAGGCAGGCCTACCTCAATCTCTTCAAAGCTGGAGGGGAACTTGCGCTCCTCAAAAGCAGCGGTGTGGTGCCGGATCCATTGCAGCAGCAACAACACAAGCTCCCGGTACTCCTGCCAACGAAGCTGCAGCTCCTGTGAGCAAAGGCCTGAGTGAGCAGCCTTCAGGGCCACTATGCACCTGTCAGGGGCGCCCGTCATCAGGGGCGGCCATCACCCGTCGTCAGGGGCACCCGTCAGGGACACCCGTCCACCCACTTACATTGGCTCTCACTCCATCCTGTGCACCAGGCACGCGGGGCATAGCATCATACAGGGATGAAACATAGGTGATGATGGACTTCTCATCAGGCTGAGGGACGTCCACATCTGCAGGGAGAGGCTGGCTCAGTGGGGTCCAGGCAGCAAGGGTGAAGACGGGGAAAGCCAGTGGATCGTACCTTCTGGGTCCAGGAGCCGTGTAACTCCCAGGTCCCGCTCTGCCACAGAGAAGGCCTGGTCTAGGTTCTCCAGGTTGGTCTGTCGATACACTTTATTCATATCTATGAGCATGGGCCTGTGGACAAGTTGGGATGATAACAGAGACACCCACTGAGCAGGGCTACATAAACGTTCCTTCGTACATCCTAGCAAACAGAGCCTAGCCCCATACCCTCTTAAACACATGCTACCTTCTTCCCTAACATCTCCAATCCTGCCCTGAGGGAGTTGACTTTTGTATTGAGTTGGGGGGGTTGTTGTGGTTTTGAGGCAGGGTCTTCCTTGTAACCCTGCCCAACTATAACTCCTGTGTAGACCAGACTCACTGAACCACCTGCCTCTATGTTTGCCTCCAGAGCACTAGGGTTAAAGGCACACAGCACCGCACCCAGCAATAAGGCCCACAGAGCCTATGGTGGGCACCAGCACAGGAGCAGGGCACAGGTCAGACAGCATCAGTTTGGGCTCCTATAGTCTCCCTGCCCATCAGGTTTCTTCTGAGGGTCCGTGTGGGCATGACCAGGCCAGAAGGACAGAGGTGCTTCTGAAGGGCCTTGCAGGAGACAGGCAGGGCCCTGCTCTAGGCACCTCCCAGAGGAAGCTGCTGGCATTCAGTACACCCTGCGGGCATCAGGTTCCAACATCCTGATACTCCTCCTCCTGCTCCCTCTGCCCTGACTTGTTTGGAAGTCACCGGGTTGAAGTTACCCAACCTCCAGCCTTCCTCCATTCTACATGAACACATACTTGTGCCGGTGGATGATAGCATTGAAGAGACGGCCATCACGCCAACTGGTGGTGAAGTTGTCACAGCGCAGGCCTTGGTAGCCCTCTACCATACGCTGTGACCACAGCAGCAGCTTCTCCTTTGCTGTCATGTCCTCCGACTGTCCGCTCACCTGAATGTCTGAGATCTGCCACGCACAGCAAAGGCGGGAGCTTAGCTGTGGCTGCCTGGCCTGCCTGACCACCCAACCATCCAGCCACCAGATGCCTTGACTAGCTCCTTAAAGCAGAGCAGCTCAGGATGCAACTGTAATACTCAGGTCTCCCAGGCCACCTGGAGCACACTGGCATTCCTGTGGCTAAAGCCTACCACATTTACCTCAAGACCGGGCTACTCTAGGTGGCAGCTTACACAGAAGACAACAGAGTCCCTAACTTCTACTGTCAAATAATTGGTGCTCAGGGATCCCCTTAGGTGTGGGAATGTACCCCCAGAGACTAACATGTAACCCAGAAGATGGGCAACCGACACAAGAAGAGCAGCTACAGGCCCTTAAAGTTGGTCCAGCTCTTGGGGCGAAGGGGCAAGTTAAAGCCCCCCCCCCCCTAGTTGCAGGCAGGACTGGGTCTACCAGCTTTTTGTCTGCTGGTCTGCCAGCCCATGTGACTCAGCTACCATGTCGGCCTGGCTTTTAGGCCCAAGATCTTAGATTTGTGGCTTCCTGTGAGGCTAGCACAGGCGCTGGATGAGTCACTAGGGCATCCCTGCAGCTCCAGAAACTTCCCTAGGCAACCGGCAGAAAGTGCATTCCTCTGCAAGGAGGCTCTCCTGGCCCTATCCAGCTAGGGCCTGAGGGCACAGGATAGGCAGGTCCTGAGAGAGAATTACGCCCTAGAGCTACAAAACTCTAGCCTAGGCTGTGGCTGGCAGGAAAGCTAAAGAACACCACCTCCCAGGCCACACCCTAGCCAGAAACAGGGCCAGCCAACCCACTGTGGGGCCACCAAATCTCTAGGCAAAGATGGACGGGAGCAGGAGAGCCACCTACCTGGAAGTGCAGGATGATTGTCCAGATCAGGCCGAGGGTCAGCTTGGGGTTGCCGTCAGCAATGTCATCATTTCTGATGTTCACTAACTTCACCTGAGAACAAATGGGTCCATTAAACAACCCGACATTCCAGAGGTAGCCAGGGCTAGTGACCCAGAGCCTGGAGCCGGGAAGACAGCCTTATGTACCTGGCGATGTCGGAGATAGTCCAGGGCAATCTGCACATTCTGCAGCTTGTGGAAGCGCATCCTCCCCTTCTCTCGGGGCTGGGAGGAGGCAAAGCTCAGTTAGGGACCACGGGGAAACCCCCAGAGCAGCAGGGTCAGCTAAACCAAGGGTCTCCCCTAGTGCATCCACAGCCCCTCCATGATCCCAGGTTCCCCCTCTGTAGCTGGATGACCACCAGCCCAGGGGCAGGCTCTGAAAGCCAGCAACCCTGCCTGTGGGAAGGAAGGAAGGGAATGGGGGAGAGACAATAGCCAGGAAGCCACAGGCACTGGGCAGTGGCACTGGGGGGAGGGGTCCTCAATGGTACCCACTGCAGCTTCTGGTGAGTCTCTGGCCCAGCCCCAGGTAGGCAGCATGGAGGACAGCAGGCAGCTCGACACACAGCCATCTGCCTGCCCACAAGCCAGGTGTGGGCCAGGCTGGACTGGCCGCAATCCCCAGGTGAGTTGGGTGGGCTCCACTGTCTTGGGAAGCCCAGGTGCTGCCATGTCGGCAGGCACAACCACTCACCAGGCGCACACTCCTGATTACGTCCCGCTCCCTCGGCTGCTCAGCCAGAGCAGGGCAAAGGGTAAAGGGCAGAGGTCAAGATTCAGAGTCCAAGCAGCAGAGAAACCAAAGCAGAGCAGAGCGTGAGGTTACTGTGTTAGAGCTGAAGTGCGGAGAACGGCGGGGGTCATGGCCACCAACAGGCCCGGCCCAGCCTTAGGCTATGATGCCAAAGCCTTGGCCAGGAAGGAGCAGTTGGGGCTGGAGAAGGCTGGAGGTGGTGAGAGACAGAGCTGGACACTGAGTGGGAGGAAGGGGAAGGCCCCAAGGAAGGAAGGAAGGTGGAGACAGACACACATACCAGGCTGTCTCCTGAGAGGACTTCCAGCAGGGAGATGAGGTTGTGGCCATCACGGAGGTCTTCGTATAGGTCACTGATGTGCCTCTGAGCCTGTGAAAATAGTGGGAAGCAAGATGGGCGCAGATGAGGATCCCCAGAGGCACTCGGGCACGGGGCGCTGCTGTGGGCATGGAGAAGCAGGGCCACGGAGCACACCCCCGGCCCATGCAGGCACCTACCTCTGCCCTCCAGTGCTACAGCAGAGCCATGAGAGACCAGAAAGAAGAGGAAGAAAGAGACAGGAGTAAGCGTGGGAGGAAAGGACAGAAAATAACAGGTTTCAGAGATGAAAGTGGAGCTTAGGACGTGTGAGAACACCCAGGAGCAGGGGGACGTGGGCTGGGGAGCCTCCCAACTCATAAGCAGGCACCACTAACCTTGATAAGGTGTTTGTTGACCCACTTGGTGAAAGTTTTCTTCTGCACACGGTCTCGTTCATCTGGAGGAGACAAAACCAGTTTAGCTACAGTCTAGGAAAACCCTAGAGAGGCCGCCAGAGGTGCAGACATAGTGGCCTGTTTTACCAAACCTTACCTGACAAGGCCAAATCCCTGGCCTTTCCCAGATCACAAAGGGGGGGGGGAGTCCACCAAGAAGTCTCCCCACACAGACACCAGAGACCAAGGAACCCAGGTCTAGCCAGGCCCAGCAGGGTGCTGCTGTTCAAAACCTCCGTTGTTTCTAAGACAGGAGGTCTAGAGCCACTGTACAGAGCCCACAGCACACAAGTCCCAGCCTGCCCCACCCCACATGCTGCGTCCCAAGCTGAGCATGGCAGGGCTGGAACCAGCAGGGCTTTTGGAGGGAAAGTCAAGCCTCCTTGACAGGGTAGCCGGCCTTCCCAGAGACACAGAGAGCCCTAGAAACCCTGGCTTAAAGCTCAAGGGCCAATCAGTATTGGGCATGGATCACTGGCTCCCATCTTGGAGCCTGTCCCTGAAATCCATACCCTTCTAACAGGGCCCCAGCCTACTCCGTGCCAAGACTTCCTGATACAGGAAGGACTCTTCCTGTCACCAAGGCCCTGCCCAGAAGAAATGCCAGCTACCTTTCTTGCCCTCGGAGGCTCTGAGCACAGCCAGGTAGAGGTTGTCCTCTGAGGTGGTTCTCTTGCTACCCAGGCCTTCCGGCTCGGGCACACGGAGCCGGTGCTGAGACATGGTGCTGCCCCGCCCCTTGGTCACCCTGTCCCTCGGCTCTCAGGTGCTGGGCTCCGTCTAGTCTAGGCAGCCTCGTGTGTGCGGTGGTACACAGGCTGCTGGAGGCTGCCAGCCCGCCGCTCTGGACAGTAACTTGTAACTCAGCAGAGGCTCAGCACTGACTGAAGTTCTTGTGGCCACTCCCTTGCCTGTGCTCCTAGCAAGGCCGTCCCACCCAACAAGCTTTACCCCGCCTTGCCCGCCCCCCAGAGGGGAGTGTCCCAGCGGGAAAGGAGGAAGGCCGCCCCTCCCCCACAGCCACACCCTCAGCCCACCAGAAACAGGAAACCCGGGTTTCCTCACCCACCCTACCCACAGCAGTAGAACCTGGGTATAGAGATGGGGGAGGGGGCTGGCCCCAGGATCACAAGGGAACACATACACTATCCCCATGGCCACCCAGAGGGATCTTACATCACACTTAATGAGCAGAGGTCCCCTACCACACAAGGGTGTTAGAGTGTAGATACAGACGGCCTAGTTCCCTTCCAGCAGAGTGACTGTACAGTAAAGTCCTAGGGGTGGGGACTAGCTGCATCTCTTCTTGAAGCTCCTCTAAATCATACCTCCTGCACCGAACAGGCACTGTGCCCTACCCAGTAGCCCCCACAACTGCTAGGCTTTCAGGCCCTGCTGAAAGACCTCCTGGGTTTGGCAAGGTCTCCCACAGGATCTCCAACAGTCCAGCCCAAGCCAGCCCAGCCAGGCAAAGCTCACCTCAGGCAAGAACAGCTCATAGCTCAGTGGTGACTCATCCCAGCAGGGCAGCCCAGCCCAAGCTGCAGGGACACCTCCCCAGCTGGGTGGAGAAAGGGTTGTTGGGGCAGCAAGGAGCACCCGGATGGGGGCACAGCTAGTGAATCAGACTGGGGAGGGGGCCTGGGTGCTGTGACTCACTTGAAAGGAAGCTGTACTTTGAGGCAGGATGGGGATGTCTGCAGCAGGGTAGGGCTGGCAGATAGCAGCTGTTACAGGTTGTAAACGTGGAGGACCTGGGCAAAGGGCAGGGGCCCCTGGGACTACACCTGTCTAACTCTACTAACATCTAACATGTCTACTTATAGCCTCTCTGACTCCCTGCGGTCAGAAAGTGGAGCCACCTAGGGCCAGCATCTGGAACTACCCAACCAACCCGACCCACTCGAGGAAAAAATGTACCACCCAGACCACAAGAATTTTCCAGCAGAGGCACTGATGTGATCCAGCTGTGCGCTGCTGAGGAACAACCCCCTTCCCAGAGGCTAAGGCCTCTCTATTCCAGGAAAAGTTTGCCCTATGCTGCCCTTGCTGCTTTCCAAATGTCCACAAGAGGGCACCAAAACCCTGTAGGGCAGAGCAGGAGCGAGTGGCTGAGTTAAGTCTGAGAGCCTGAAAGCCTTAACCCCAGAGAGCACACTGCTCTCTGCCAGGTGTCAGACACCGGAGGGTTCTCCTCAGCCTCCAACGCAAGACACCTAGCTCTTTCCTTTTGGTCCAACAACCACTGCTACCTACCAGAGATGACTCCTCTCACTCCAGATGCCTTTGGAACCTCAAATCTGACTCTACATTGGTCAGTGTTCTGGGAGCTTCTCAAAGACTAGGCCAGCAACCTCCTCACCAGGAAGCAAACCCTTCAGAGGGGTGCAGGTGTGCCAACAGTGGCTGCATTTCTGATGTGGGCTGTCACTCTGGTGAGGGCACAGGCTCTGGAAATGGGCCAGCAGTTCAGAAACCCAAGAAACCACTAGAATGTGGGGAGACAGGATCTGATATCAAAGACACACGTGGACCCTAACCCAGACTCCAGCCAAATCACTTTCCAGCACTTTCGTCTTTGCCACTCTCATGTTCTAAAGATACTGTGTGGGAAGTGGACTGAGCCCCAGTTCGGGGTTCCCACCTCCCCTAGCATGCCTTCCCCTGAACATGCTTGCCCTCATCGTTCCTCTCCTGCTCATCCTTGCCACTCAAACCCGCAGGTAGCTATTCCCAAGCCAGCCCTGACCTGGCCAGAGCCCAGGCATGCCCTCAAATGCTGCTGCACACCTCACGGGGGCCCTGCCACCTGTCCAATCAGCCCCCAGGGACAGTCCCCCACCCAAATAGTGTGTTGCACATCTGTAGAAAGCAGCTGACCCTCGGCTATGTCAGTATCCCTGAAAAGAGGACGTAATATGGTCGGTCCCCTAAGGAATGTCTTGACCTGCTCAACATACACTCTCGTCCCTCTGTCTCTGTCTCTGTCTCTCTCTGGGAGAGAACCTTGAAGGCTCCAGGGACAGCACAAGTAAGAGGGCCCAGAGCCCCACCCTCAGCGCCTGAACCGCTCTGGGATCGTCCGTCCCTACAGCTAAAGCACTAAGCCCGGAAAACCCTCTGGCCCGCCCACTTACCATCCCCCCCCCCCTCCGGAGGAAAACCTATCCCTGAGCAAGACAACTCTGTCTTCCTCCCCAGGTGCTTCCGGAGCTTGGAGGCGGGACTGTACCTGGGCCAAGCAACACCCCATCACAAGCTCAAGGCCTGCCCACCAACCGGAGCGGCCGCACCCACCTACACAACAGAGTTGCCCGTAGAGGTAGCCCCTGCGGACCTGCTCGCAGCCCCCATCCAGCCAGCAGGGCCGCTCCAGCAGGACCTCCCTCTGCGAAGAGAAGACGCCCTTCGCTGCCCACGTCCCTGCCATTGCCACGAGCCCCGAGTGCCCTGGGCTGCTCGCAGACGACACGAAAGCCGTGCCTGTGGTGAAGACTGAAGGCCCTGGCCTCCACGTTCGCCCCCGCCCATCGGACGCAATACCCAGACCCGGAGAACCTGCCCCTGCTGCAAGCGCCCCGCCCAGTGTGGGCCAGGAAGCCGCGCCCCAGCCCATCGGGAGCAAACTAGCTCGCGGGAACTGGAGGGAGCCGGGGTGCAGGTGCCCTCTAGGCCAACAGGGTCTGGGAACTGTCCAGGGATGGGAGTTTTCCGGGGTTCCTCCCACGCTCGGGATAACTCTAAGACTGGTATCTGTGGGAGTGCCACTCCCAGGAGGATATGCAAGAGTCATCCGCGCCCAAGGAGCCAGATCAGCTGAGGCAATGGGCAGAGTACAGAATTGCGGGCGACCACGCCCACACCTGGCACTGCAGGGCACCTAGTGAACCAAAAGGGGACACAGGGAGCTCTTTCCCTCACTTGGTGACAGGAAACTAAATTGAGCCCAGGGCGTCTTGGTACCAAACTAGAACCATCTCCGAGGGGAAGAAGCCCTAGGCCCGTGCCTTCCGCTGGATGCCATGGGACTGCAGCTGACTCACCGGCTTCTGGGAAACCTAGAGCCACGCCTGGAAAACCCGCGTCCCGGCGATCTTCCGCTGGACGCTAAGCCCTGGCCGGCCCGCTAGGGGGCACTAAGCCACAAACACACTCCCATCAGTCCGGGCCTGAGGTGCATCTCATGAGGGCAGTCCCGCTGGCCAGAAGCCCTGGTGCAGAACTGCCCAATCCCCAGGGACTGTCCCAGGCCCCATTCACTTCAGCCCCACCCCATCCTGCGGTGAGCATGGCCTCCTCGGACTATAGCCCAAGGGCTGGTGACTTTGAGGCGAGGGCAGAACATAGCCTAACTTCTTGCCCCACGACTGGCTCTGATATGCCATGTTGGAGGACACTCAGACAAACTTCCTTTGTGCGACTCAGCCTACACTCTGTGGGCAGGGAGGTCACTAGGCAGGCTTTGTGGCCCTGCCCAGATCAGTCTGTGAACCTGCCACTCTGGTTTCTCACTGCTGTGGCAAGAGAGAGAGGCTTTTCTTTAGAAGGTAGGCATTCCCATAGGCCTGTGCCTTCAATCTGCCTGTGCCCACCCATCCCACCTCTTTCCATTCGCCTACCCAGGACCTGATGCAGGCTAACCAGCTACAAAATTCTACCCCCAGCACACCCCAAGAAGTGGCAGGGTCTTCAATGCAGAGTAGGCACAAGGGGGACAACGGCTTTCACAGACACTGGTATTTCACGCTTGAACAGGAAGAGGAGGGCTCGGGAAGGCAAGGGGCGGGAGGAAGGCGGACCCTCCAGCCCTGCCCCGCCCCAGTCTCCTGTCAGGGGCGGTGGCCCATGACAGGGGCAGAGGCAAGGGTGCTTACCTTGCTCATCCTTTGCCTGCCGATGCCCCTTACGCCAGTGCCATACGGCAGCCAGAGTGACAACATGACCCACGACTACCAGGGAGGGAAACAGGCTGCCCGACGGCTCCATGGCTGCCGCACAGAATGGGCAGAGCTGTTCTCACCAGGGACCAGCTGCTGCGAAGTCCGACAGCACCTCCCTGCATGGAGGGTGAGCCAAGAGGGTGCCCCGGAACCAGAGTCCACTCTGGCTCCTGCTGCCCTGCCTTCAGAGACAGCCCTACTGTACCATCTGCACCCAGCCGGGGGACAGTGTACAGTCCCCTCCGCACCAACTGTGCTCTTCTTACCCAGCCTCCTCCCCGCCTCCTCCCTCTTGTGGCTCTTGGCCGCTCCCCACCCGCACTCCCTACTGGGCCCAGCTCAGCTGTCTCTACGCAGAGCCACCGACGCTCAAGGTTAACTGGAGCCTTAACCCTTGCCTACCCACAGACACACCCGCCGGGAGGAGGGGCCTGTAGCTCTTCCCCCCCCAAGCCTCAGCCCCCCAGCCTAGCCTGGGCAGACTCCACATGGGTCCTCCTTCCCAAGTCGAGCCTAACCAGCACTCCCTGTCCACATCAGGAGGAGGCCTGAACACTCAGTCCACCTCAAGGGTGCCCTCTGGGAACAGCCACCAAACACAGAGGGTGGACAGATGTCAATGCCCAGTCCCTCACTGCCCTCCCTGCCACTGACCCCACCACACTGACCCCACCACACTGAAAGGCGGGTGGGCTCCTCACAAGCCCCAAGGTCCAATGTGAGGCCTTGAACGGGGTCTGAGGGAGAGAAGGTCAGGTGAGGCTAGGCAGGCGGGTGTATACAGAGGAAAACAGGACTCATGGTCTCCAGCCTAGTTGGGTTCCCAAAAGACTGAAGGGTTGCCCCACCTACCAGGCACGATCTTCATTGGGGACAGCGGCAGGAGCCCACGGGGCCAACGGGGAGCGGGTGAGGGGCGTGGGGAGGGTCACAGGGCCCTCTGAGGCAGCAAGCCTGCAGCGGCAGTGGTGAGGCCAGAGGAGGGCACAGCTTTCCAGCCTTGTCAGCAGAAGTTGGGGGAGGGGAGGGGGAGCAGTGGGCAGGGGGCCCAGGGGGATATAAATATCCAAGGAGGGCAAGCAAAGCCCGTCACTTGTCCAGACTTAGTACATGACGTATGGAGCCCAGGCTCCCTGGAGTCCCATCTGGCTGGGCGGTCCCACAACACTTAGCCCCCTAGTGCTCTCCTCCCCAGCACCCCCCCAGCTCCCCTGGGTGATACTATAATAAGGAGGTGCCTGGCATCAGGATCTACCGTGGATGGAAACAGAAGTGGACTCAGGCTCATGTTCCCCTGGGAGAGGGTGCTGCCCATACCCTGCCCATCTTCTGGGGTGCTCTTGGGAAATGCCACATGGGCCAAAGAGACACCAATCCCTTTTCTCCCAGAGATCTCTATGCAAGTCACTCAACACAACACCTGGCCTCAGGGCAGACAAGACTGTGTCTCCAAGGTCAGACTACAAGTCAGAGACCTGGACAACCCAAACCCGGGGCCTAAGCAGCATGAGCATACCTCCCTGTACCCATTGGGCTGCTCCTCCCACCCCAGGTCTCTCCTGGTACCCCAAGAATTACAGAATGGGGAAATCCCAAGGCTCCCCGCATCCCTAGTCTGTGGAGGCACAGTGTCCGCAAGTCAGCAAGCAGGCCCACAACACATCCGCCATATGCAATACTGACCCGGACCCCAGTGCTTCCTGAGAAACAAGCTGCATGTATGTGTGCATCTGTGTGGAGAGGGAGACACAATCCCATCTCCTTCCTTCCAGGAGCCTGATGGCACTGGGCCAGGCTCATGGTCCCGACTGACAAACCGACTGAGGAGCTAAAGTCCGCTCTCCACTCTGTAACGCTTCCTGCATCAAGCATCATTCTGTTACAATCTTGAGGACACCCTAGAGTGTCTTGGCTATGAGCATGCTGGTCAGATGAGGAAACTGGGGCCTGGTCATAGTGAGAAGCTGGCCTGAGCTTCCACGGGGTCAAATGAGTCCCCAACATATATGGTCTTGACTAAGTCAACATGGCATGACAAACTAGCCATGGACCCTGACCTCTTATGTGGGGTGTCCTGTTGATACTGAGCAGAAGAGTGCAGGAAGAGGCTGGGCCCACCACTGTCTCATAAACTAGCCTGTGGTGGTCAGCTCCAGGCAGCCAGGGATTGGGCCAACTGGGGTGGTGTATTGAAAGCCCTTGAGCAGGCCAAAGAGACCCCTGATGACTGGCAGTGGACAGGGGCAGAGATAGCCAAGCAAGGCTCAGCAGAGAACAGTACAGCCTCTCTCTCAGCAGAGCCCGAATCTCCACAGCCTTGGTGATGAGTCCCCCAGAGCCAAGTGCCCTGGCTCTGAGCAGCCCCCACCACATTCCACACACCCTGAGCTAACTGTGAGGGGCCATGCCATCCGTACGTCTGGATGCCCGAGGTCATGAGAGCCACCAGTAGGTGACACTCCACCCATCCTCCCTCTCAGGGACCAGTCCCCTGTCTGTCAGCTGAAGACTCACTTTCTAACCTCTCTCTGAAGCCTCCACTCCTGCTGTGCCCTACCTTGGCCCATCTGGATCAGCTCTTCCATGCTGTACCTATCCATAGCTGCTGGCCAGGATACGCTGCTCCCAGAACCAGCAGAGAGGAAGGGAAGGCAGGAAGGAGGGAAGGGGTGGGAAGCAAAGGGAGGGCTTGCTCATGCCCTGACCTCCACACCCAGCAGTAGCTCCTCCTCATGACTGACTAAAGGGTCCCCATAGTCAGCCAGACCAACAGAACCCAAGCCCGGTGACTGGTACCAGTGGGTAACCTGGGCAAACCAATCTGAGGGTACAGAGGAAAGGCCTGCCTCAGTCCCTGAGCTCCGGGGTTTCAGGCCACGGGCCTTCCCTACTGACTCTACTAGGCACAGGCCAACTCACCCCCCCACAGCATCTCCTTCCCCCATACCCTCTCCCTGCCAAGCAAGCCCTGCCACCCCCTCACCCACACATCTAGCATCCATATGCTAAGAAGCACATTCCATGTAGCCACATGTGTGCGTGTGTTCCTGTGCACACATACACAAACACATACCATTTTGGCAATACTAGGGATCAGATCAGTGCCTCGACCACTGTGGGCAAGCACACAGCTGCTGAGTCACGTGCCTTGCCTCTGAGGTCCTCCACTTAACTGGGTTCCTTTTTAGTTATGTTAACATTATGTTATTTATTTATGTGCACATGCGCGCGAGCGCGCGCGCACGCCACAGCGTGAAGGTAGAGAGAGACCAGAGGACAACTCAGGGGAGTCAGTTCCTTCCTTCCTTCCTCCTTGCAGGACCAGGGATCAAATCCAGCTCCTCAGACTTAACAGCAAGCATCTTTATTTACAGAGCCACCGTGCTGGCCCCTGTCTATTCCTCCTTGATATTCCCATTCCCTCAGCCCCCAAAGCTGACCCCCTCCCTTACCCAAGCCCCCCTCAACTATCTCAGTCCTCTAGTCTGAGCAAACATGACGTCTCCTGGCGGTCCACACTTCCTCCAATCCAGCTGTCTATAATCTGGGAAACGCAAACCTGATTTGTCCACAACCTGGGTAAAACCTTCCAGAGTTCTTCAGATTCCTTCCTGCATCCTAGCACGGATGAGCACCTGCCGAGAGGCGGGGCAGCGCTGCAGCCTCTATGCAAGCCACACAGTGGACAACCACAGGGAAAGTCCGGGTACATGAGCCACGTGTTGGCATGAAAAGGCAAGAACTAGCGTCCACGTGGGAACTGTTGCATGACGACCCTCTGAGAACACACACCTCAGAGTGCTCAGACACTTCTGGGCCAGTTCTGAATTCTGAACCAGGCAAGATACTATCTATTGGAGTGGAAATGAAATTCACATACACAAACTGCCCCAGCAACTTTATAACACAAGGAAATCTCTGGGCGCCTCCTTCCTCATGGTAACTGTCTTAGCTGACCAACTTCTCGACTGTCAGGTTGAGCTCTCTGATTGCTCCTACAGCCACCTCCTACCACACTCTCTTGCCTCACCACATCTGAGACTGCAAGATATGACACCCTCCATATAAGTGTGCTGATTGGAGATGGGAGGGAGGGGTATTCCCAATTCCTTCTGCCAAGTGTCAGGCTCCCCGACCAGGGTTATATGGACAGAGGTAGCCCATCTAACTGAGACCATGCTGGTGACAACACTGCTGCGGCACAGACTTAGTGTAACCCCCGGAGGGGCTGAGCTATAAAAAGTGACAATCTGGGCTGGTGAGATGGCTCAGCGGGTAAGAGCACCCGACTGCTCTTCCGAAGGTGATAAGTTCAAATCCCAGCATCCACATGGTGGCTCACAACCATCCGTAACAAGATCTGGCGCCCTCTTCTGGAGTGTCTGAGGACAGCTACAGTGTACTTACATATAATAAATAAAAAATAAATCTTTAAAAAAAAAAGTGACAATCTTATTGTATTGGCTTACTACTGGCTTTTTTTTTTTTTTTTTTTTTTGAGACAGGGCTTCTCTGTGTAGCCCTGGCTGTCCTAGAACTCTCTCTGTAGACCAGGCTGGCCTCAGACTCAGAGGTCCACCTGCCTCAGCCTCGTGAGTGCTGAGATTAAAGGTGTGAGCAGTCACCACCACCCAGCTCGCTCACTCATTTTTATTAACCCAAAGGAGCCAGTGGTTTTAGGTGGCACCAGATCTGCCCCAGCCTGTACTGCGGAGCCAGCCATAAATGCCCCTGCCACCGACCACACCCAGCACCTAAGGACCAAACTCAGTCCTGAGGGTGTAAGGGGTGAATCCGCCTGGGGCCCTGACTCAGTCTGAAGCTGGAGTTTATTTCCTGTTGGAAACTCTGAATTGCCGCAAGCGGTTGTGGCTGGGAAGACTGAGTCACCTCCATCAGAGACAGGGGAGGGAGGCTGCCCCCCCTGCCCACTACAGCCACACCCAGAACCCCATCCTAGCCCTGCTGCCAACGGCTGGCTGGCCGGTCCGGACATGGACAAGGAAGCAAAGCAAGAACGGCAGGGGAGGGAGGGCTCCCCTCTGGCTCACCACACCCAAAAGGACTGAGCCTCAGCCATGGTTACAGGGAAGCCGGAGAGGCCATTGACTTGCCTAAGGCCATGGGGAGAGCCCGGAGGCCATTCAAATTCCCTACCCCTTCCAGCTACACTCACCACTCCCAACAAGTCACACAATCCAACCCAGAAAGACCACGATTGAGGCTTCTGTTCAGGCAGCTGTGCCCGACGGAGGGTCTACCCTCACTCTAGACTCCCTCCCCCACTCCCAGAGAATAAGTCCCTCCCACACACTAACGCACAAAGAGGGAGGCAGACTGATACCGGCTGTGATACATGGATAATGCTGGAGGTCCTGGGATGCCCTCAGCAGGCATTAAGGACAATGTGCCTCAGGAGAGCCTGTACAAGCATCATGCAGAGAGCACACAAGCCTACCCAAGTCCTGATGGTATAAGGGCTTAAGGGCAGAGGGGGTGCTTTCTGGAAACCCCTGGGCCAATGGGTTGTTGTCCCATCCTCTAAGACCTGGTTCCCAACTGGGGGTAGGGGTGGGACAAACCCGCTCCTAGACCACGGGCTGGGTCAGCATCCCCATGCCCTGACCTCTGCCCTCCTAGGCAGTGCTCCTGAGCTGTGCCCTTCTTCCCATCTCACCTAGAGCCACTCTGCCTCCAGACCAGGGCCAACTCCCAGCAGGCCAAGCACCCAGTTATGGGGGCCCTCAGTACTGCTCATGTAATACAGAATCTGAGCCACTTGGCCATAGAAGACAGACTCAAGCCTCAGTGGACAAGCGGTTTGCCTGAGCCAGTCCCATGCCAGCAGATCTTCTATACACACCCACTTCTGAAAAGAGGGGCCCTAAAGGCCACTGGGTGGGGGGAAGAGGTGGGGGGCAGGGCAAGGACAGTGCCTGAGAGGGGTACAAACAGGACTATGCCAACAGCTGGTCCTGCCAGTCTTGGGGCGTTCAGGCCCCGCCCTCACCAGGATTTGCCCAGAGGAGCACAAGCCACGTGGGTCCATCCATTGGCTAGAACACCCAGCACCCTCCGGCAGAAACGGCGCCACCTGCTGATATGAACTGAACCCATACACACAATGTGCTGCCCACCCCAAAGCCCACCAGACCTAAGCCCCAGCACCAAAATCACCTACAGTCACTTCCCATCCCTCACGGCCTGGAGCCAAAATGCAGCTGACCTGTGGCTGGGGCGGGCTCTGGGCCTGGTCTGGCCAGGGTCCCCACGGTGGTGGCAGACACCACAGGAGTCTCAGGTGCCCCCTCCTCACGCTCCTTCCTGCGATAGACCTGCCGCTCCTCACGGGCAGGGTCCTCAGCTGGCAGAGGCCCCCTCTTTGGTGGGCAGCCTAGGGGACCTTGCATGGTCTGCACATGGGGGGAGCGACGACGTGCGGGTATCACCATGGCGACAGGGCGGCGCACACGCTGCAGAGAGGCAGGTACGATCTCCGGTGGCAGGTGTAGGTACTGGCGTAGGTGGTCAATGCCCTCGTTGGTCAGGTACCAGTAGAAGTGGCACCAGGCAAAGGTCTCCCGCACCAGGCCCCGAGCTTTCAGTGAGGCCATGGCACGCATGACCTGTAGATTGGTGACGCCGGGCACATGGGGATGCAGGCTGCGGGGTCGCCGGTCCTTCTTGGCAACCATCACCCCCTCACGAAAGAGCACCTCATAGATGGCCCGGAGCCGGTCCAGCGGCATGAGCATGCCAGCCACCATGGCTGCTGGAAGCCTGCCGGTCAGCACAGGGTGAGGACAGCAGGTGGGGCACAGCCAGGAGGCTGATGAAGCTCCTTTGGCACAAGATGCAGCAGGGGCCACTGGCAAATAGGCAGGCAGGCTCCGGTTCTAAGCACAAGGTTGCAGGCTCAGGGGCAGTGCGGCTCCAGAGCCTTGCTCTGTGAATTCCTGCGCCGGCAAGGCTGCCTGTCTGAGCCTCCCGCCTGCCCGCCCTCCAGGACGCCTGGGCCGGCCCCCTCTGACTCAGCAGCAGGGCCGGCCCCTCCCACCCACTACTGGCGGGGGCCCCTCGAAGAGTGGGGGGCACCAATAAACTGCCCCTCCCCACCCGGGCCACATAGCTCCAATGTCAGAAATTACATGTGTTTCTAAAACACTTGTTCAAGGTTCTCAAGGCTGTATGGGCAGGATGGAGTGTAACATGGATCAAGAATCAACCCCGCCCCCCAGAAGAGAACAGATGGGCAGAAAACAGGGAGCAGAGAGAGCAGGAGGGTCCTCATCTTAAGGACAGCACCCCCTCACTGTGATCTCCGGGTGAGGTGAGGTGTCATCTGACCATAGCTATCTAAAGGAGGGGTTGTGCAAAGTAGAAAACTAAAGGAGTCCAAGAGAGGAAGATTAGGATATGGAGAGGAATCTGGGGTGTGGTGGGTGGGCAGAGATCTGAAGGAGAAGAGTAGGAGGAGCTGCCAGGACGCACAGACAGTTGGCGGCAGGCACCACTGCTGCTGTCCATCAGAAAAGGAAAGGGACAGTACTGTGCCCCTCTCACCAGATGACCATGGAACGTAACACTTCCACACAGGCTAGATTAGGGTGGGTCCAGAAACAAAGTCACTTTCCAGTCCAGGACCTCTGAAGAGAGCTCTGGGTGAGGCCTCTCTCCTCCCACACCTTCAGTGCAGCTGCTGGAGGCCAGGGACACCCAGCTGCCATAGGGAATCAAAGTCACCAAGTCCCTAACACCCCAGGCTTGGTGGCCCTGACATCCAAAAATTCCCTACCCCCAGGCAGCCTGAGTGTCCACTTGTGGCCAGAGGGGCAGGTGCTGTGGAGAGGACACGAGGACACCAGCAGGAACTGAAGTGAAAGGAAGAGGAATGATCTCATGCCCAAAGGGCTGCCTAGCACAGCTGTCACCTCTGCTGGGCCCTCACAACTGAGGGTCCCACACGCATGTGCTGGGGCCATCACCCAATACCCCAACTCTCCCTGTGGTGCCACACCAAACCCCCATGCCATTAAGGCTCTCCCTGAATGGACACACCCATTCCCACCAAGCACTGCAAACCCAGGAACTGATTATAAATAGGGCGGAGGCGGGGGATCCTGCGGTGGGAGGCGCTGGCCAGCGGCAGGCGGGCAGCCAACAAAGCAGTGAGTGGGGCGGTTTATGGGCGGGTTTATGGGCTGTCACCATGGTGCCCCAGCAGACTCCAAACATACAGACACAGAAGGGTGGCGGGTGGAAACTCTGAAGGCTCAGCCAACAGTCCCCAAAGCCTTCCCTGAGGCGAGCTCAGCCAGCTCACTGCGGCAGGGCTCTCCCTGTACCACGCCCCTAGCCAGACTTAGGCAGGAAGGGGGCCAGGCCATCGGAGCCCAGCCCTGGAAGTGCAGAGCAGCACTAAGTTGGGTCTGTAGGGGCAAGAGTGTACAGCCACCACACCCCCTTCCCTGCGGTACCTAAGGCACCAGCGTTTTAGTTATAGGACCAGTACCAACCCAGTTCCAAGAGCAAACAAATTCCGATTTGCTTGGCCTGTCCCTCAGACACCTCTCCACAGTAACCTGTACTCACCCCATCTCCACCCAGGGTTCCTATCTTCCTGACTGGATTTCCTAACCTAATCCCATCAAATCTCTAATCCCCCACCCACGAAGCCAATACATAACTCACCACCATCCCCTAATGATCTCCAGCCACATCCAAAGTCCCCTGAGCCCTTGGACCCGAAGTCTCCTGCCCAGTCCCATATGGGTGCCCTTACAGTAACTAAGTCGACCCAGCCATCGTCCCTATCCCACCTTTAGGCAGGAGAGGGCAGTAGCTCCCAGCAGCAACATGAGGGAATCTCTCCTCCCTCCCACCAGCCAGAGCACCTGCAAGCGTGAGACCGCAGGGAGGAGCCTAGAACAACATGTCCTCCCACATCTGCCCCACGTGCTCAGGCACACACACAACCCTGATCTGGGTCTGCTTGTCTTCAGGGTCCCTGGGCTTAGGAGAACTCTCTGTGCCCTGTCCTACCTTGCAGAAACACTGAGAAGTTGCTGATTCAGCACTGAGAGAGCCCAGCAGCACTCCCTGGGCGGCCCCATCAGGTTTCCAGAGCAACCAGACAGCGCCCTTGGGCAGTCCCTAGACCCCCAACCCTGGACAAAGAGCCACAGTGTGGCCTTTCCCAGGGCCAGCCCGTCTGGCGCCTAGTGCCTTGGGCATGAAGGTCCCCACAGGCCTACACTACCCCCTCATACTCCAATCTCTGAGGCATCTGGCCCAGGCGGAGGAGTTCTGACTGCTCCAGGGCCACCACCCCCCACGCTCCTACTGATGCGGCTGCTGCAGTACTCGCTGCAGGGCTGCAGGGCAGCTACTGGAGCCACCTCACCCAGTCCTAGGAGGAAACCTGGAAGGGTATGAGCCTGGGGTCCTCCAGCTCCAGCTCCTCTCATCTCAATGTTATCAGGAAGACAGCTGACCCTGACAGTTACCCATGAGTTGCTGCACTCAGCCAGAGGTCACTGAGCGTCTGAGAGTCAGGCTCCTCCAGACTGTACCTTTGAGGGAGCTGATCTCGTGCTGGATGGCTCTCGAGGGGTCCATGTCTTCACTTAGGGGCTGAGGACGGTGTGCTGCAGCCACCAGTCCAGGACTGCACAGCACCGCACTGCCCAAGGCCAGCACTGCAGCCTGAAGGAGGAGCTGGGAGGTGTGGGGCAGGGCTTGCTAGCCAGAGGCGGGGCTTCTGCTGATCAATGTCCCGGACACTGGTGTCCAAAGCGCATGCTCCAGGCCATGCACCACACCGCCCCTCCCCTTCTACACAGCCAACAAGAGCTTCCTAACCAATGAAGTCTAGCCAGACTACCCAAACACCAGATAAGAGCCAAGTATATGCACAGCCAGCCCCACGGTCCAGGGCCTCTGCCACCTGAGGGCCATATGCATGGCCTGCAGGTTGTACCTGCACAGAGCCTGTCCGTCACACTGAAGCCTCAGACTCCTATCCACTCCCTGCAAGTGACACAGTTTGGACCTACAACCTTCAGCTTTGCCCCAACCAGCAGTGTGCCCCTTCCCTCGGCCCTGTCCCATCCAATGTCTCTTCAAGTGTGATACTTGGTCACCCCACCCTCCTAGGCTCAAGATGCTTCAGTGGCCCAGCCTTTGCCTCTCCAACCAGACTGTACTTGGCATGCTCTGTCTGTCCAGCTCTGTGATATTCCAGCACCCACTGACCCTGTGGCTCAGGACACAACTTTGGGGTCACCATTCTTCATGCCGTCCTCACAAGGCTTCCTGACTTCCTCTCTGCTATATGTCTTCTTGTCATGGCTTCCGATGCCATGCAGCTCCTAGCAGGGTCCAGTCGCCCACCACTGCACTACTACCATCACCAAGAAGCAGCCAACAGTTGCCCTGGTTCAGCCACCACAGAGGTCACCAGCATACTGTTAGCAACTGCCTGCCTCCTAGACAGGATGTCCATATGGGAAGTAGTAGACAAGTGAACATGTGGACCATTGCAAGCCATGGCACCTTAGGTCCTCTGTGCTGGGCAGTGAGGGGTAGAGGTTACCTCCTCTGGGCATTTCTAGCCTCTCTTAGTCTCCTGTCCACACCCTTACTTTGTCCTCACCCAAGACCCTTCGCTGGCTTCTCAAGTTCATATAATGTCAAGCTGGCATAGGTGCCCATCATTCTGCTATGGCAGGCCAGGTCATAGCCAGGGAAGCCAGGAAAATGCCGCAGGAGCAAGGTTGGCAACAGCCACAGACACAGTCACAGCTACAGCCACAGCCACAGTCACAGTCACAGACACAGACACAGACACAGACACAGACACAGACACAGACACAGACACAGACACAGACACAGACACAGAATCCAGGTTTCAATCCCATTTGGCCTTTGAGTCCCTCCTGCCCTCTGTGAGACTCAAACAGCCTAGGGTGTGGGTGGGTTTCAGGAAACACTAAGCGTGGGGGAAACAGTAAAGAAATAAAACACAATTTTCTAAATACTCCCTCTTAAAATGCTACTTTTTACTAAGTTGTATCTGGACAAGCTGAGATTCAGCTTACAAGAAGACAATTCGTGTCTCTGTGTGTGTGTGTGTGTGTGTGTGTGTGTGTGTGATGTAGCCAGTGCAGGCTAGAAGTCAGATTCAGAGGTTCTTCTTCAGAAGCTATCTACCGTGTTTTGAACCCGAGACTTCTGTAAGAACAAGTGCTCTTACCCACCAAGCCATCTCTCCTGCCCCGAGATCTTATGGTTGGAAACGGAGAAAGGCCTATGGGTAAGAGGACAGTCTCGGAGGAAGCGGTGTGGTGGCACAAAGGCAGGATGCCCTGTCTTTCCATCTCTGTTTGATGAGGAGCCTGGTTCCTCACCACAGGGCTCAGCTTTCATCTGCCTCACTGCCCAGACTTCATGGCTCTGGGTCCTTGGAACCCAGCTGTGGATGACAAACCTTCACTAACAAAGCACAGGGGTTTGTACAGCAGCAGGACATTCACTGCAGCTGGGCTCACCAGCGTGGGGCACGGCAGGAAACCCACAACCTCCAGTCTGTTTAGGCCATCCTCAGAGGCAAGGCAGTCTGACCTGACACCTCCCATGGTGACTAAGAGACCCATCATGTCATCTGGCCTAGGGTCATGCATCCTGGACAAAGCCAAGTCCTCTTGATGCTTTCTGCCAATACCAAGATAGAAGTGAACACCCCAAGGCTCCAGGACCCAGGTCAAGCCAGATCCTCTTCTCAGCACATAGAGCAACCCTTCCTCACACACGCTCTGTGACCCCAGCAAGCTCAGCCACATGCCTAAGCCACAGAGCAATCCCAGGTCCACTCATGCCTCCACCCATCCAGCACATCAGATGGGCACCCCTTGAGTCCCTTGTGCCTTCCCCTATGAGCTGGTTTCAACCTCAGGCTGGCGCTCTCATCAAGGAGCCCATCTTTAAACCTGTCTGTCCCTAACGGCAGCCTTCCTGTTGCGGCTCACTGGCTGTAGATTATGTGTGACCTGTGATGGCTGTACATCACGCCAATAGATACCTCTCACTCCAGAAGACCAGACCCGATCAAACCCATCTCCAGGCGTCTGCAGAAAGGCCTCCCTGAGCTTCCTGGTGCCTCGCTCCTTGTTACCTCCTTGAAGAACTACACCGCTACTGCCTACTTCACCACGAAATTAAGGAAAACGAGTCTGGGTGAGAGTTTGGCTCAGTGGTGAAGAGCACTGACTGCTCTTGCAGAGGACCTGGATTTGGCTCCCAGCACCTACAGGGCAGCTCCCAGCCATCTGTAACTCCAGATCCTAGGGATCCATGGTTACTGTGTACACATGGTGCATATAAATTCACATAAAATAAAGTAAGTACTGCTTAAAAAAATAAAAGAATGGGGCTGGAGAGATAGCTCAATTAAGAGCAATGGTTGCTCTTCCAGAGAATCCAAGTTCAATTCCCAGTACCACATGGTTGCTTCTACCAATCTTTAAACTCCATTTCCAGAAGTTCTGACATCCTCTTCTGGCTTCTTTGGGCACCAGGTACATGAGTGGCATACAGACAAACATGTAGTCAAAACACCAAATTTATTTTATTTATTTATTTATTTATTTATTTATTTATTTTCAAGACAAGGTCTCTCTGTGTGGCCTTGGCTATCCTGTAGATCAGGTTAGCCTCAGAGATCCAGCTGCCTCTGCCTCCCAAGTGCTGGGATTAAAGGTGTGTGCCACCACATCTGGCTAAAATAAAATAAACTTTAAAAAATAAATTAACAAGCCGTGCGAGGCCAGCCTGGTCTACAGAGTGAGTTCCAGGACAACCAGAGCTACACAGAGAAACCATGTCTCGAAAAACCAAAATAAATAAATAAATAAATATTAACAAACACGCAAACAAACCGCAGATGATATCCAAAGCCCCGTCAGCTCCTGTGTTTCTGGTTTGCTTTCATTGTATTTGATGTGCTGCTGACAGACTCCAGGGTTTCCCACCTGCCGGTCAAGAGCTCAGCTACTCCTCTCACCACTCACTCACTCACTTAAATAAAAAGCCAGAGACCAGGTCAGCAGATAAAACGCCTGCAGGGTGAGCCTGAGGGCCTGAGTTCAGATCCCCAGCCCCTGGGAAAACAGGAACCCCAGGACTGGGTGGGTGGAGTCAGGAAGATGCCCAAGGCTCATTGGCCAGACAGACTAATCTAAATGTCAAGTTTCTGATAAGTAAAAGACCTCAAAAAAGAGCAAGGTAGAGTGCAGTCAACAGACAAAGACACTGCATACTAAACTCTGGCGAGTATGCACGTGAGTGTGCGCACACCACCACCACTACCACCATCACCACCACCACACATGGCCCAGTAAACTGGGCATGGTAGCCCAAATCTATAATCCCTGTACCCAAAGACTGAAGCAAGAGCATCTTGTGTTTGAGGCCAGCTTGGCTACAGCCTGAGACTTTTGAAAGAGCAGAAGGGTGGGAACAGTAAACCAGGAAAGATGTACGTTGTTAATATGAGGATAACAGCTCTTTGAAATCACAAGGACAATCTCAGATGTTCCCCGGGGAATGACCATGGGAGGCTGGGGGAAAGGGTTTGAGAGAACAAATGGAAAGACACACAGCTGATTTCCCAGCATCAGGAGCCAGCAAGGTTCCTCTTAGCACCCAAACCAACTCAGCCTGTCACTGACCAAAACAAGTCAGAGTTCAGCTGGGAAGTGGTAGTGAACACCTTTATCCCCGGTACTCTGTGAGTTCAAGTCTAGCCTGGTCTACAGAGCAAGTTCTAGGACAGCCAGAGCTACACAAAGAAACCCTGTCTCTGGAAGGGGGGTAGGGGGACAACAACAGAAAACCAAGTCAGAGTTCACTGGCCTGCTTATTCAAGTACATTTTCAAAAGACCCAAGAGTCCAGTGCAGTGACTCATGCCTATATAATCCGAGCAAGCAGGGGATCAGAATTTAAGGTCATCGTCAGCTACATAAATAAGTTTGAAGAAGCCTGAGTTATGTGAGAGTCTGTAAAAGAAAGAAAGAAGCTGGGCGTGGTGGCGTACGCCTTTAATCCCAGCACTCGGGAGGCAGAGGCAAGTGGATTTCTGAGTTCCAGGCCAGCCTGGTCTACAAAGTGAGTTCCAGGACAGCCAGAGCTATACAGAGAAACTCTGTCTCGAAAAACCAAAGAAAGAAGGAAAGAAAGAAAGAAAGAAAGAAAGAAAGAAAGAAAGAAAGAAAGAAAAGAAAAGAAAAGAAAAGAAAAGAAAAGAAAAGAAAAGAAAAGAAAAGAAAAGAAGACCCAGAATGTATATGTGTGTGTCTCACAGTGTGTATCTTTGGTTGGCCAAGCACTCACAGAGATCCACCTGCCTCTGCCTCTAGAGTGCTGGTATTAAAAGTGATCCACCACGCCCCGCTAAGTCTGAATCAATGAGCCCCATTCAGACTGCAGCTGTCCAGCTTCCCAGAAACTTTGTTCAGCAGGTTGACCTAGGTGCAAACACTAACTGTGGTTCCAGTCAACCTACCGCTGGCGCAGGGAGAGGACTCTTAACATTTACCTTGCCTACTCATGTGTGCAATGGTAAAGATGGATTATCTGTTTGAGACTGTAACACTAGATGTTAGCCAGGTATGATGAGGCCACTCTCTCGGGCACTCTGAGGAAGAAACAATTCTAATAGTAGCAATCACCTTAAAAATTATCCTAAAATATGTTTGTTTGTTTGTTTTAATATGGAATACTTCATGAATTTACATGTTATCTTTGTATAGTGGTCATGCTGATATTCTCTGTGTTGTTCCCATTATATGTACTGCTGAAGTGAGCAGTTAAAACTTGTCTGGATGGAGGGCTGGGGATGTGGGCCAGTGGCGCATCGGCCCAGCATACACGGACCCTGGACTCTAGCCTCAGCACAGGAGGTTCAAGGAGGGGAGGGTGTTTAAAAACACAAAACAAGGGGCTGGTGAGATGGCTCGGCAGGTAAGAGCACCCGGCTGCTCTTCCGAAGGTGATAAGTTCAAATCCCAGCAACCACATGGTGGCTCACAACCATCCGTAACGAGATCTGGCTCCCTCTTCTGGAGTGTCTGAGGACAGCTACAGTGTACTTATATATGATAAAATAAAATAAATCTTAAAAAAAAAAAAACAAAACTAAAAACACAAAACAAGAAACAGGTCTGGGGGCTGGTGAGATGGCTCAGCGGGTAAGAGCACTCGACTGCTCTTCCGAAGGTGATACGTTCAAATCCCAGCAACCACATGGTGGCTCACAACCATCCATAGCGAGATCTGGCTCCCTCTTCTGGAGTGTCTGAAGACAGCTACAGTGTACTTACATATAGTAAATAAAATAAATCTTAAAAAAAAAAAAAAAAGAAACAGGTCTGAGTAGAAAAATCATGAAGATCAGAAGTTCAAGGTCATCTCCAGCTCCAAGGAGAGTCCTAGGCCAGTCTAGGCTAGAGTCACTGTCTCGTCTGGAAAGCAAAAGTAAAAGGGTGTGTGTGTGTCATCATTTAAATTAAATATCAATGTAGAGAGTTAACAGTCTTCCTCCAATCCTGTCCCTTCGTGATCCCAAACACAGTGTGAAATACAATCACTCCCTGTTCACTCCTCCAGTTTCCTTATGAAAAAAAAAAAAACAAAAAACAACAAGTAAATACTAAGTGGATCTTGATTTTCCGTCTTTTAACGTAAAATCCTACATACATGCTTTAAGCCTGGCTTTCCAACCCTGTACCATGGTGGTCCCTCACACGGATAGGTAAAACACATGACCCTGGCTTTCTAAGTAGGCACACAGGATGGGGGCTCTTGTTTCCTGCTTGTATACATGTTACATCTCACGGACACCTCCACACATCCCCTTACAAGGTTCAGAGGTCCAGACCTCTGCCCTTCTACCAACACAGTAACTGCAATTCGGTGTGAAGAACCTAAATTTTGAAAATCTGAAATGTTAACAATAGTCACAGACATGACAATGACCCTGACACGAAGCTCCTCACTGCGTACTAGTCTCCTTTTAAAGTATTTATTTGTTTATTTATTTAATTGTATGCGTGTGGTGTACAGTGGAAGTCAGAAGACTTGTTCTCTCCTTCTACCAGGTGGGTCCTCAGGCTCAGGAGTAAGTAAGTGCCTTTACCATCGGAGCCATCTCATCTATAGCAGTTTATTTAAAACAACAACAACAACAACAGCAAAACCCAGCTACTAATAACCTCGATGTTCTAGAGGAGGGAAATGATTTCATCAAAAATGTGTCCACTGCACTGGTCTGAATGTGGCTTGTCCCCACGAAAACTCATGTTGAGGCTTAACTCCTCAAGGTAAAGGGATTGGGGCAGCAGACCTTAAGAGAAGTAATTAGCTGTTTAAGAAGGATTAATGTAGTCTCACAGGGGTGCTGTCCCTCAAGGGACAGGATTAGTGCTCTCAGAGCAGACTGTTCTCTATGTGCCTGCATCTTCCCAGGATCTCTCTTCCACAGCTATTAGCTCCCCCATGTGCTGCTATTTGCCAGGCTCTACTGCAGCCTAAAGCCCCTCCCTCCTTACAAGAGGCCAATCAGATGAAGCCATCTGATGTTAGACCTCACACTAAATAGGCCTCTTCTCTTTATTCAAATATCCAGTCTCACCAGGCAATGTTGACACATGACTTTAATTTCAGCACTTGGGAAGCAAGGCCAGCCTGATCTACAGAGAGAGTTCTAGGACAACCAGGGCCACACAGAGAAAACATGCCTAGGGACTGGGGGGTGGTGGGGGATTTACAAATATTGGCCAGGTGTACACAAGTTAGGTGTTGTGGTACATGTCTTGAATCCCAGCATTTGGGATGCAGACAAACACAGTTCAAAGCTAGCCTGGTCTAACATAGTGAGTTCAAGGATAGCTAGGGTTATGTAGAGAAACCGTTTCAAAAAACAAAGTTTCAAAAGTCAGTGCTGGATAGATGGCTCAGCAGTTAAGAGCACTTGTTGCTCTGTAACTGGGCCCCTAGAGGTGAGGCGTGACTGGTGGGTTGTTGTGGGTTGTTGTGCGCTGCTGCTGTGTGCTGTTGGTCATGCTTTGTTAAGTAAATGTGTTCCAAGAAGAAACTACAAGAAGTTAGGGACCCGACAGCGACCAGTCAGCAGGAAGTAGTCTGAGCTAATGCCGGTCCCTTCTGACCCCTGACTTTACCCAGGATCTCTTTCCTTGCCCTCTTCTGGTGCGTCTGAAGTCAGCTATAGTGTACTTATGAATAATAATAAATGAATCCTTGGACCAGAGAGAGCAGGGACTGAGCAAGTGGGACCGACCGGAGCGAGCGGGGCTGACCGGAGAGAGCGGGGCCAAATGGCCAGGGGGGGGCAGCCGGAGCGAGCGGGACCGACTGGAGAGAGCAGGGCCAACCGGAGAGAGTGGGGCCAGCCGGAGAGAGTGGGGCCAGCCGGAGTGAGCAGGCCGAACGGGGTGGGGGGGGGGGCGGCCAGAGGGACAGGCCAACCGGAACAAGCGGGGCCAACAGGAGCGAGCAGGGCAGACCAGAGCGAGCAGGGTTGACCAGAACAAGGGGAAAAAAAGAAAAAAGAAAAAGGAGGAAAAAACAGAGGCTGAGACTGGAAGAAGACAGAACAAGCCAAGGAACAGGGCAGCTGGAGGGATGGCAGGTTCTTCCGGAATGCCTCCAGAGAGGACCCACCAACACTTGGGTGTTGGACTTCTAGCCTGCTGTGGTCTCAAAGGACCAAGGAAATTGATGCGGATAATATCATGAGGTATGGGGCGCTACTGTCACAAATATCTGAAAATGCACACCTAGAGGGAGGGTGTGGTGGCATTTAGGAAGCAGAGGCAGGCAGATCTGAGTTTGAATGCAGCAGGGATACAAACAGCACATAGCTAGTTCCAGGGCAGCAGGGGGTGTAGAGTTGAGACCCTGTCTCAAGAAAACAAAACAAATATTTTTAAAATGTGGAAATGGTTTAAAATCTGGTAATAGGAACTGGAGGATTTTGAGGCATACGAGAGAAAAAGCCCAGAACTGCCTGACTAAGTGATGGAGGAGGAAATGTGATGTAGTCGCACTGCACAGCCCCACCCGAGCTAGTCTGAAAGCCAAGACAGGAAGATAACTTCAACCAAGAGGCAATTAAGGCATCCTGGGCAATATAGTGAGACCAACGTTTAAGAGAAAGAGCGGGCAGGGGTGAGGATAATAAGAAGCTTAGAGAGACTGCTGGTGAAATCACAGGAAGAAATGGAGGACTGCGGATGTATGTGAGTTGGAAGAGTGCTTGCCTAGGGTTTGATCCCCAACATCTCACAAACCAGGCAGAGTGGTGCAGTGGCATGTCTAATCCAGCACTGGAGAGTTAGAGGGAGGAGAATCAGAACTTCAAAGTCACATCTGGCTACATAATGAGTTTGAGGCTAATAACTCAGGGATACAGGAGTCCCTCCCCACCCCCTGCAAAAACGAAAGAAAGAAAGAAAGAAAGAAAGAAAGAAAGAAAGAAAGGAAGGAAGGAAGGAAGGAAGGAAGGAAGGAAGAAAGAAAGAAAGAAAGAAAGAAAGAAAGAAAGAAAGAAAGAAAGAAAGAAAAAGAAAGAAGAAAGTGTGGGAGTTTGAAAGAGAATGGCCCTTATAGGCTCACATGGTTGAATGCTTGGACTCCAGTTAGAACTGTTTGGAAAGGAATAGGGAGTGTGGTCTTATTAGAGGAGGGTTGTCACTGGGGGTGGGCTTTGAGGTTTCTAAAGACCACAACAGACTTCATCTTCTTCTCTCTGTGTGAAGATCAGAATGTAAGCTCTTTTTTTTTTTTTTTTTTTTTTTATCGAGACAGGGTTTCTCTGTATAGCCCTGGCTGTCCTGGAACTCACTTTGTAGACCAGGCTGGCCTCGAACTCAGAAATCCGCCTGCCTCTGCCTCCCGAGTGCTGGGATTAAAGGCATGTGCCACCATGCCCGGCTAGAATGTAAACTCTTAGGAATTGCTCCAGTAACATCCCTGCCTGTCACCATGCTCCCAGCCACCATCTGAAGGCAAGCCCCCAATTATATGCTTCCTCTAGAAGTTGTCTTGGTTATGATGTCTATTTACAGTGATAGCACACTAAGACAGAAAAGGAAGGAAGGAAGGAAGGAAGGAAGGAAGGAAGGAAGGAAGGAAGGGAAGGAAGTGGGGCCTTTAATTCCAGTATTTGAAAGGAAAAAGCAGATAGATCTCTATAAATTCAAAGCCATGCTGATCTATATAGTGAGTTGCAGGGATATATAGTAAGATCCTGCAAAGAAGAAGGAGAAAGAGGCAGGTGGATCTTTGCCTATGAGGTCAGCCTGGTCTACAGAACCAGTTCCAGGAGCCAGGGTTACACAGAGAAACCATGCCATTGCCCTGCCCCCCCCCCCACACACATACAAAAAAAAAAGGAGGAAAAGAAGAAATAACTGAGAAAAACATGCTCTCGCATACTAGAAGCAAGGTGATCCTTGTCTTGTAGCAGCCAAGTTGACTGGGTTGTGTTCTACAGGGCGTGCAACAAACATGGATATTTAGCTGAAAAGAGTCCCAAGCAGCTATAGCCCAGTCTCTTCTTGTGGCTCATCTTAAAAGTCAGGAAGAAAAAGAAATTGAGGAAGTAACTGTAAAGCAAAAGAAACCAGCACTGGTGACTTGGGAAATTCACAGGCTATTCAGTTTGCAAAGAGACGCTGACAAGGGGAGCGTCGCTGTCTGGACAGGATGCACTGGAAAGAAAGGCACATGTGCGTTAGATAGCCTTTGCCTAACTGTGACTCATGAGTCCATTCAACTGCCTCTGCAGAGTCAGGAGGAAAGAGATTACCCAGAAAAGCCCCGTGGCAGGCTCTCTGTGACACAGAAAGCAGGCTCAGATTTATGAAAAGGCTCTGCCAGAAGTGACCCTGCCAGCCTGGACTAAAGGGACAGACAGAAGGAAACGGAGGTGCTAGACTTCCAAGACGCTATAACAGGAACAGGGTGGTAAACCCAGTCAGCTGTGGGCATAAAAGGGCAGCAAAATGGCCGCCTCCTCCTTCCTGCTTCAGGGATTCCTTTGCCTCTGGGAAACAATATGTGTCCCCGTCAATAGCCAATCGCCCAACTTCCACAACTAATCCAGGACCCAAGTCCCTCAGAGGTCAGGAATGAAGAGCCCTAAAGGCCCACATCCCAAGCCACACAGGGATCACCTTCATCTTGAACCACCTTCTACTCCCCAGCATCCCTTAGTGCCTAGAATCTGACAACACCCTAAAGAATCCTGCTGAAGTCCCTGTAGTCCCTCATCCACTGCTCCTAGGACTCTGCTCTCAGGACTTGGTGCTCAAACCGATGTGGTGGCTTAGGCCTTTAATTCCAGCACTAGAGAGGCAAAGGCAGGCAGGTCAGCCTAGACTACATAAAAGAGTTCCAGGCTAGCTGGGATTACAGAGACCTCAGTGCCAGGTAAGCCTCTCCACCTAGCCTGCATCTTCCCAGTCCCTAGACTTGGAGGGTCTTAGGAGACAGGTCTTCCCTACAGATGGCTTAAAATGAACTGTCCCCTGTCAAGCCCAATCCAGTATTTCTCAGCATGTTGGCTCTCTGGTCACTTCCCCATCTGAGTCGGCTGTATATACCCAATGCCAACCTACTATTCTGTTTTCCCTAACACAGACGTGCTACCCCCTCTCAAGTGTTCTCCACCTTCACTGCCACCTCAGTAGCTTCTTAGGGGAACCAAGGAATCACTTCAGGGATGTGGAGTGCCTGCAGGGTCCAGCTCAGAGTCCACATGCCTCTCCCTGCAAGCAGGGTGGGGCTTGGCTCAGGATGCAGAGATGCAGTAAGCCAAGGCTCTGCTCTCAAAAGCTGCATTTGGTGGGGAAACGATGTTTAAAATACTCCTTGTTCGGGCAGCGGTGGTGGTGCTTGCCTTTAATCCTAGCACCTGAGAGGCAGAGGCCTGCCAGCCTGGTCTACAGAGTAAGTTCTAGGAGAGCCAGGGCTATACAGAGAAACCCTGTCTTAGAAAAAAAAAGAGGGTGGGGGAGGCTGGAGAGATGGCTCAGCGGTAAGAGCACTGACTGCTCTTCCAGAGGTCCTGAGTTCAATTCCCAGCAACCACATGGTGGCTCACAACCATCTGTAATGGGGTCTGATGCACTCTTCTGTTGTGTGTCTGAAGTCAGCTACAGTGTACTCACATTAAATAAATAAATAAATAATGAAAAAATACTCCTTGTTGCCCATGAACATACATCCAGACCCTGAAGCCTCCTATATAACAAGTAAACAGATGTGTGTGGGTTCTTTTATTTCTTTATTTGTGTATATGTATGTGTCTCACTCTGTGTGTGCACACATGTATGCACATACATGTACAGGTGCCAGAAGAAGACACTGGATTTTTCTAGCGCTAAAGCTACAGGCTATTATTGTGAGTCTCTAGATATGAATGCTGAAAACCAAACTTGGGTCCTCTGGAAACGTAGCAAAGGATCTTAACCACTGAGTCATGTCTCTAGCCCATGGTTTTGTTTTTCAATAAAAGGAAGCTATTCAAAGCACAGCATAAAACCCAAAGGTCAGAGTGAAAACTGGCAAATCTGAGAGACTCTTCTGGCCAGGAACTGTGGTACACACAGTTTCAGATGAGGCAGATCACTTGAGCACAAGAGTTTGAGGACAGCCTGAGAAACATAGCAAGACCCATCCTAAGTAATGATAATAATAGCTGTTATTGATATATTATTTATTTATTTATTTATTTATTTACATATATAATTAATTAATATTATTTAGGGATGAAAAGGGGGTTTCTCTGTGTAGCCCTGGATGTCCTAGAACTCATTCTGTAGATCAGGCTGGCCTCAAACTCACAGACTCTCCTGCCTCTGCTTCTGAGTACTGGGATTAAAGGCATGAGCCACCACTCCTGGCTCCAATAATAATCATTTTTATTATTAAATTAAATAAAACAAATTTGCCCAAAGTCACTGTCAACAGACTCAAATAAAGTCAGACTGATACTTGGGAGGTAGAGGCAGGCAGATCCCTTGAGTTTAAGGCCACCCTGGTCTATAGAGTGAGTTCCAGGACAGCTAGAGCTACACAGTAAAGAAATCCTGTTTCCAAACAAACAAACAAACAAACAACAAATACAACAAAAAGACAAATTGATGATATTATATTGAGCAATTGGAATACAAGAGATCCAAGAACATTGTTTTTTGGTCTGGGCAGGGATCACAGGCCAACTTTGAAATTGAAGCTATATGTGTAGAATTTGTACATTTTTTTTTTTTTTGGTTTTTCAAGACAGGGTTTCTCTGTGTAGCTCTGGCTGTCCTGGAACTCACTTTGTAGACCAGGCTGGCCTCGAACTCAGAAATCCGCCTGCCTCTGCCTCCCGAGTGCTGGGATTAAAGGCGTGCGCCACCACACCCGGCTGAATTTGTACATTTTTTCCACAGCGATGCTTCAATAAAGACTTCACTTGCTTTTGCTTACAAAATAACCAAAAAATATGAAGTTTACATAATGTATAAAGATATAAATATCTAAAGAATTCCCACAAGGGAAAATAAACTTTAGAAAATAGAACACTACCTCAGTCAGTAAAATGACTGCCACACAGGCTCGGGGACTCCTCCCAACCATGTTAATCCCATAGGCATGGGATAAGGAGATGGCTCAGGGGTTAAGAGCACTTGTTGCCCTTCCAGAGGTCCTGGATTCAATTCCCAATACCCACATAGAGGCTTACAACTGTCTGTAACTCCAGTTCCTGAAGATATGACTCTTCTTGCCTCTGCAGGCACAAGGTGCACACATGGTACCCAGGCAGGTATGCAGGCAGATACTCATACACATAAAGAAATTAAAGAAAATGCACGCACGTGCACGCTAGGCAGAGCAGCAAATGTTCATAATCCCAGAGCTGGGTTGACAGAGATAGACAGATCTGTGGGTCTTCCTGGCAGGTCAGCCTAGGTTACTTGTTGCAGGCCAAGGAGAACCCCTGAATCAAAACAAGACAGACAGACAGACAGAATAGCACCAGGGAATGACATTGAGGGTATTCTCTGACTTTCACATCTCAAACATGCTCACATATATGTACTTGCACACATGTCACTCAACATACACACATACACTGCGGGAGAGGATTGTGGAGGGAAATCAAAGGAAAATTTATATCAAAATTAACACACAGGCAATTCAAAAAAAAGCAAAAAAACCCAAACCTGCAAACAAGCAAGAGAGTGAGGTGGCTCAGCAGGTACAGGCACCTGCTGACGACCTAAGTTCAATCCCCAGAGCCTACAAGGTGGGTATAGATAGAGAAACAACACTTAAAAATTCTCCTTACCACACGGTACTACATGTGTGATATCTATCTTTCTCCCCTTCCTCCCTCACAATGCACATATACACGAAAAATGTAAAAGAAAAATTAGAAATATGAATGGCTAATAACTATGAAACAATGCTGGCCTTCATTAATAATCAAATAACACAGGATAATTCAAGTTAGAATTTTCTCTGCAAGAAAGTTCTGTGCTGCATCTCAAGGACTCATTTACACTGGAGATCAATCTAGAAATACAACATTTTAAATTTTTATTTGTGTGTGTGTGTGTGTGTGTGTGTGTGTGTGTACACGCGTGCACAAATGTACCAGGAGTGCTTGTGGAAAGCAGACAACCTTCAGTGTTAGTTCTCCCCTTCCTCCATGGGCCCTGGGATTGAACTCAGGTTGTCAGGCACACACTGCAAGTGCTTTTTATCCACAAAGCCAGCTCACTGGCCCTAGAAACACAACCTTTAAAAAAATTTTATATTGTTTAAGATTTTATTTTATTTTATTTTATTTATTTTGTCTTTTCAAGACAGGGTTTCTCTGAGTAGCCCTGGCTGTCCTGGAACTCACTCTGTAGACCAGGCTAGCCTAGAACTCAGAAATCTGCCTGCCTCTGCCTCCCGAGTGCTGGGATTAAAGGCGTGCACCACCATGCCCAGCAAGCTTTTATTTTTACTATTTTATTTATTTATATATATGGGTATGTGTCTGTGCATGCCACATGAGTACAGGTGCCTGTGGAATCCAGAAGAGAGCGCTGCATTCCCAGGAGCTGAAATAACAGAGATAAGCCAGCCAGGGTGGTCTCTGGGACTGGAAGTGAGGGTTACTAGAAGACAAGTGCTCTACACCACCAACTTATCTCTCTAGCGCCAATAACCTTTAAAAGTAAGTTCAATGTCCATCAAGGATCAAGTAAACAAACAGTCATGCTTCCAGGTAATAGAGTATTTTGTAATCACTTAAAACCATGAGACTGTTGGTGACACTCAATAGGGAAAAAAAAAAAGTCTTTGCAACAAATCATGCTGGGACAGCAGGATATTCACAGGCTAAAGTAGACACCTACTTCATGTCACGCACAAAAAGAACTCAAACAGACCAAAGGCCTC
This sequence comes from Mus minutoides, assembly GCA_902729485.2. NCBI lineage: Eukaryota > Metazoa > Chordata > Mammalia > Rodentia > Muridae > Mus > Mus minutoides. The sequence continues at coordinate 174,199 of LR750474.1, read as the reverse complement.
AACATAAGAACTAAATAGAGCTCAGCTCTGAACACTGACTGCTCTTTGGATGACACAGGTTCAAGTCCCAGCATTTACAAGGCAGCTGACAACCATCTGTAACTCTAGTCCTGGGTGATCTGATACCATCTTCTGGCCTCTACAGGCACTGCACATACATGGTGTATGTACAAGCAGGCAATCTACTCAGAAACTGAATTTTTTTTTAAAAAAAAAAAAGATGAATAAGTTAAATATATACAACTAGAAGTGTAGTTCAGTGGTGACTGACTGCTCACCCCTCATGTGTGAAGTCTTGGATCCAATCCCAGAACCACAAAAATAAATAAATAAATAAATAAATAAATAAATAAATAAATAGTACAACAAACAGTAAGTGTAAAAGTAAGAATAAGAATAAGAACGAGACTGGAGAGGGGGTTCAGTAGTTAAGCGCACTGGCTGCTCTTCTAGAGGTTCTGAGTTCAATTCCCAACAACCACATGGTGACTCATAATCATCTGTAATGGGATCTGATGCCCTCTTCTGGTGCGTCTGAAGACAATGACAGTGTATTCACATTCATAAAATAAACCTTAAAAAAAAAAAATCCAGAAGAAGAAGAAGAAGAAGAAGAAGAAGAAGAAGAAGAAGAAGAAGAAGAAGAGGAGGAGCCATAAGCATAAATGTTTCTAGCTTTGGTTAGAGCAATGGTTTCTTAGCTATAACATGTAAAGCATAACCAACCAAAAACAAATGAATGAATAAATGAATACATAAATCAGATATATAATAATAATGAAAACTTAATATACTTTCTGAGCTGGGAAGACAGCTCAACAGATAGAGGCACTTCCCGCCAGGCTGAGGGGCTGAGTTCAATCCCTGATACCCACGTGGAAGGAAAGACATAAATTCCACACATTGTCCTTTAACCTCCACATGGTCACTGTGACACATGCTTGCCCCACCCAACAAACAGCAAGTGTAAAACTCCTCAGTTAAAAATACTTTTTCAAGCCGGGCATGGTGGCGCATGCCTTTAATCCCAGCACTCGGGAGGCAGAGGCAGGCGGATTTCTGAGTTCGAGGCCAGCCTGGTCTACAAAGTGAGTTCCAGGACAGCCAGGGCTATGCAGAGAAACCCTGTCTCAAAAAACCAAAAATAAATAAATAAATAAACAAACTTTTTCAGGCCAGGCATGGTGGCGCATGCCTTTAATCTCAGCACTCGGGAGGCAGAGGTAGGCAGATCTCTGAGTTCGAGGCCATCCTGGTCTACAGACTGAGTTCCAGGATAGCCAAGGCTACACAGAGAAACCCTGTCTTGAAAATAAATAAATAAATAAATACTTTTTCAGAACTTAAGTATTCAAAAGATCCTTCAATAAATTAGAAAGGCACCTAGCATGCTGAAGGCCCTGGGTTCCACGCACCACTCCACAAAAGGAAAAAATAAGTAGAAAAATTAGTAGGCGCGTAATGCCAAAGAGGGGAGGAAATGCACTGAAGACTTAGGAACTTCACGCGGTGATATTGGGAGAGTAGAATACTTCAGCTCCTGTGGAAAACCGTCTGGCAGTTCCTCAAATGGTTAAATATAGAATGACCACATGACCCAGCGATTCCACTGTTAGTCCTCTACCCAAGAGAAAGCTACAAATGCACGCACAGAAGTGTGTGCGAATGTTAACAGACCATTAGTCACAATAATCCAAACATTCACCAGCTAGTAGATATGCATGGAAATGTTGCTATATCTATAAAATGAAATATTCTACTGTGGTGGCGTATGTCCGGAAACGCATGCTCCAGAGGTGAAGGCAAGAGGATTGGGAGCTCAAGACCAGTCAGGGTTATACTGTATGATCCTGACCAAAAAAGAGGGTGGGGATAAAAGAGAGGTGGATAAAATACTGGTATGTGTGAAAGAAGGCCAACTCAAACGGGAGGAGTCCATTTAGATGAAATGGCCAATCCAGAATCTCTAAGTGCTGAAAGCAGACCAGTTATAATAGCAGGGAACAGGGGCGAGATGTTCTGGAACTGACTATGATGGACATACAACTCTGCAGATGTGCTAATACATACAAAAAAGATACAATTATATATATGTGCATACACACACATGTATGTGTATAGTTTATTTATTTATTTATTTTATTTATTTATTTTGGTTTTCGAAACAGGGTTTCTTTCAAATTTAGAGACCTGCCTGCCTCTGCCTCACAAGTGCTGGGATGAAAGGCGCACACCACTACCGCCTGGAGAATTGTACACTTTACATAAGTCAACTGTATTATGACCTGTGAAATGCATCTAAACTCTAAGCATGGGATCAACAGAATAAGGGCCGACAAGGAAAGACAGTGTCCCCAGAGGTCATCAGAGTCGGAGAACTGGTGAGTACAGGAAGAGCTGTCTCCCTCCCGTCCCCCACCTCAGAGACATCAGCAGCTGCCAGCAGCACCAGCGGCAGCAGCGGCAGCAGCAGCGGCACCACCAGCGGCACCAGCAGCACCAGCAGCAGCAGCAGCACCAGCAGCATTACTACTTTTCTTTAAGGTAGTTAGTTCTATTGCGCCAGACTCTTTTATGCAGTGTTTTCCTTTCCACAGTTGAGAGATCTTAAGTCCTCTCCCAAGAGCCCCAAACAACTGGCAGCCCTCACCCTGGCCAGCTGAACGCTACTGTTAGTCACCGTTCATTCGTGCAAACACCCTGCGAATGCAAGCTGGGGGCAGGGGAGGGCAGGGGGAGTGCTGGTGCCAGGGACGAAGATAACAGAGCTCAGAGTCCAGTATGGAGAAGGACAGGAACACAGGAGAGGGTACCACCCACAACAGTACCAGGTAGGCCACAGCCTTCAAAGAAGCTTGGGAGCCCCCCCTCCCCAGGTCTTGCTGTAGACATACGGACATAACTCCTGGCCTCTTTTCAACCCACCTTTCCCTCAGCCTGGTGTAGGTCTCTCGGGCAGATATTTTTTGCAGATTTCCAACCCCTAATCCTTACCCACTCACCAAGAGCGCTGCTTACCCCTGCCTCCATTCTCATGTCTTCTGCCCCGACAACCATGCTGCCAGCCACGCTGCCTGGTACTATATGATTCCCATAAGTGACAGGGTAGCCTCAAAGGTGGGGCTCGTCTCCACTCTAAACTGCCCTGCCTCATACTTGGGGGTGGAGGAGGATTCAAGCTTGTTCTTTTTTTTAACAAACACCCCCATCTCTGTATCCTTAAATTATCCCCTCTCCCTCAAAACTTCCCCTGCCCTCCTCACACATAACCTCAGCTCCTGTAGCGTGGCAGCATGGAGCAGCTCAGGGAGCCGTCAAAAAGCAGGCTCAGGAAGCAGGGGTCAGGATGCCTCTCAGAGGTGGACCAACTGACAGGATACATCATTAGCCCGCTGAATTACAGCAAGGGTGCTAGTTAGGCACCCAGAGCTCTCTAGCCACAAGCCCCATCGGTTTCCAACTCTGCAGGGATCTCCACAGATAGGAGGAGGTGGGGTAGACAGGAAGTTTAGAAAGTTTTAGCAAAAGCATTGCCCTGTGGGAAAGGCTGGGGATTTCCAAAGAAGAGCAGCCAGGGATGACCCTGGGGAAGAGGCCTGGGAGGCTGTAAATAGGAATGGAGGTCAATGGGATGAGAGTCAAAGGGGAAGGTAGTGTCTCTTTTAAAGGCTAGGGCCCTTCCTCAGTCCAGGTACTCGAGGTGGAACGTCCTAGGGCGGGCAAGTGTCCCTGCCTTCAGAGAATTAGCCAATGATAAGCTGGTACTAGAAGAGAGGCATAGCCACCTAACATAAGACAGCTCCCCGTGGGCTGGAGAGATGGCTCAGCAGTTAGGAGCACTGACTGCTATTCTGAAGGTCCTGAGTTCAAATCCCAGCAGCCACATGGTGGCTCACAACCATCTGTAACGATATCTGATGCCCTCTTCTGGTGTGCCTGAGGACAGCTACAGTGTACTCATGTATAATGAATAAATCTTAAAAAAAAGAAAAAACAGATAGCTCCCCATATCCTTGCAATCCAGGGAACCTCACAGCAGCCTAATAGAACCACCAGAGTCCAGTCTCAATGAGATGACAAGGGTCAGGCCTCAAAAGGGAGCAGGATTCATGGGGCAGGCACATCTGGCCTCCTCTTGGCCATCCCTTCCCTTAGTCTGCAGCCCCGGTGCTTAGCTATCCCCTGTATGGAGCCAGAGTCAAGGCATGCCTCAAAAGCATTCCTGATCCTCTCTCACTGCTCCGGGAGCCCCCAGCACCTGCTATCCTGCTTAGCAACTCAGCTACTTTGAGGCTGGTGAGACACCCATGTACAGGCAGCTGCACCTGTCACGTGACAATTCCACTTCAGGCAATACTTCTGTACCACCACCACCCCACCCTCTCACCAGCCTCCAATGCCACCCATGCCAGAAGACAGACAAGGGCCAACACTGCCCAGTGGGCCTAGCATCAGCCTCTGACTCCGATGGAACTAAGCTAAGAAAGGACACAGAGCTGGGCCCAAGGAACCTCTGGAGACCTGTCACTAGTACACTCCTGGATGAGCAGGAACGCCGCACCTCAGGAAAAAAGAAGCCATCGTGGCTTTAGCATAATACTTAGACAAGGCACTGGACCATATAAGCCCAGCACACCAACCAGACAAGGAAGTACCACTATATATAGTCAATACTGGTCTACACGGTACTGCCCTGGGGCTTGCCAGATATTTCCTTGCCCTGAATCTTTCCTGAGAGACCCTCGAGGAGTGAACCTCAGCCCAACCTTCCCCATGGTTCTCTAGGGGTACAGTGGTCAGGCTCAAGAGTCCACAGTCCCAGTAGCATCATTAACTGATCCTCATGAGCAAACAAGCCAGCCACAGAACTAGCAGACCCCCATACAGCACAACCACTGTGCCGACAGGACTGTGAAACATACCTGCCTGTGGGGTGGAGTGGCACCCAGGCCCCAGGCAAAGCTGTAGCGGGACAGCTCTCCCTGAGCTGCCCTTGGGGGCAGAGCCAGCAAAACCAGCCATGTGGAGCTGGAACCTGTTTTGTTGGGCTCTGCCTGGGGCCTCGGTATCAACCCTCCTCAGTGGCACACACCCAGACCTCTAAGTCTTTGAATACTGGGAGGTACGGGTGGACTCATGCCTACTTAGAGCTTACAGACCCCAACCCAGAGCCAAGCATTTGGGCCTTGAGTGGCTGACAGCGTCCAGAACCTGCGCAGGTCCAAGGCTCAAAGAAGGCACGGAGCAGGTTAAGTTGCCAAAGCCACAGACTGGGTTGGATAGGCGCTCTGAAGTTCCTCTAGAGAAGAAGGGGCTATTTCCAGGGGACAAAGTCAGGGTGCAATGGAATTCCCTGCCAAGGGAGGGTGTGGCCCAGTCCTGGCCAGTTTGGGGAGGTGAGGAGAGGCAGTAGCTATGTCATTCACTGCCAGGCAGTAGCTCCCACCCCCTCACAGGCAGTTGCCTCAGAGGAGAGGCAGGGGATGGTGTAGTCTTGACCCACGTGTCTGCTGGGAAAAAAGACACCGGACACTGGTCTAGACTGCGGACCCTGAAAAGCCTTGCTTCATACACACACCCGCCCCCACCAGGGCCCACCCCAGCCACTCGTGCCTGGAGATGTCCTATTAAGGTCATAGACGCGGGGGCTCGGTAGAGCGCATCCATCCCTTCCCCGGGCCCCGAAGGCTGCAGGGGGGCGAGCGAAGTTGGTGAGACTTGAGGCGAATGACTGGGCTGTGTTGGGACAACGGTCGGGGACAGCAGCTGGGGACACGGCCGGCTGTCAGGCTGGCTAACCTGGAGGGGCCCGCGCTCCGGAAAGGGCAGACAGGGGCCAGAGGCTCCGTACCTTTGTACTTCTCCCGCACCTCCTCGTAGGCCTGGATGAAATCCTGTTCGTCGGGTGGTGGGCCAGACGTCAGCAGATGGGCCATGCTGGCAGAAGAACGCAACGGGCCACCGCGCAAGGCCAGCCCTGGCGGCCGCTCTGCCCCCGCCGCCTCCGCGCGCGCGGCTTAAAGAGGCCTCCCCCGCCCCGCCCCGCACCCAGGATGCCCCACGGGCGGGGCGGGGCCGGGCTATCCAGCCACCGACCTGCCCAGTAGCTGGACGCGCTGCCTGGCGCGCCCCTTCGCGAGAAGCAGAGCCTCGATCCCACTCACATCCAGTTACACTTCCCTGCCGACCCGGGGAACCAGAGGAGGCTGACAGAACTCGGTCTAAGGTGGCCATTTCTTTTGGCCGGCCGCGACTTCTCCACCTCCTTCGCCCCGGGCCACTTCACCTGGCCGCGGGAGTGAGGCCCTTCCTGTCTGGCTCCCTCCCTCCTTTAGCCGTTACTTAGAACTTCCCTCCGTCATAACAGTGGAGATATAGTTTTGGCATCGCCGAAATATAAGAAGCCCTTGAAACACGGGGGGAAGTCGCACATTAAAAAAAGACGGAGTACACAATTGACAAAAGAAAATATCTTAGTAATTAAAAACAGCAACAACAAAAAGCTCCTTTCTACCCGTCGGTCTCCCAGCATCAACACGCCTTCCTTTCCTGATTGACTCCGCACCGTTCCTGGAAATCTTAAACACTGTATGAACCAGGAGCTCTTCTGCGTCTAGAAACCAGTCCTTAGAATATTACCTGAGAGCACAAAGACTACAGCATGTGGGGATGGCTGCAGCATGAAGGGCAGTAAACACAAAAACCACCCAACCAGTAAAAAGGGCTTCTGGAGTACCCTGTCTCTACCCTCACCCCTGCTTTAAAGGTCTGAGGTAGTGAAGGGCGTTCAAAAGTCCACGTGGGAAAATAACTCCTTTTATAAGATCATCATAGTGTGTGTGTGTGTGTGTGTGTGTGTGTCCTGCACATGTACTCAGATCAGGAATAGTCCTGGGGGGGGGCATGTCTTTTATCTGTCCCCTCCCATCTCCACAAGCTGCAGCTATGCTTCCACTAGCAAAGTTCCTGGAAACTGTACCATCTCCATGCTCACTCAGCACCTGGCCTTTCAGCTCTCAAATCTACCCTTACCACCTCCTGCATTTCAAAGGCCTCATAGTCTCCTAGCGTCAGTGTTCCCTTTCCCAGGGCATCCCACCCAATGGCCTCCAGCCTTACGTGACCCAATTCTCAAAGGAACAGGCTGCCCTCCAGATAGCTACCCTCCAACTGCCTGCTGTCTCCCATGGTGCCTTTCGCCTGCGTCTTTCCCATCCTCGGACTGGCAGCTCCTGAAAGGAACAGCTGGGCTCTGGCTCACGGAGGTTCTAGGGCTCTCACAGATTAAACATCTTCTCCTCTCCGGGTGCCAATGTGCTCCCACCCTGAGATGACACCCAAGACTGGAGAAGCGGTTTGACCTCAAGAGACCAAGAAATGATTCCAACTGAAGATGGGCACCTGGACCCGTTTCCAGGAGACCACTGCTGAGCTGTTGCAGCAGGAAGCCAGACGTCAGCCCTTTAAAAGACCTCCAACCTCCTGCAGCTACCGAGGAGCCAGCAGGTGGAGCTGTGCTACCTGAACTCACCAGTTCAGAACGAGCCCTCCCTCAGAGCCGAACGATCGCCCCCTGAAGTCTTACCCAGTCACACACGGGAACACACAGTGTATAGAAGGTGTTTAACACCTATGCTGATGAGGCGAGCTGACCAGACCCTTCCCCATTACCTGCAATGCGGATGACGGCCCGCTCTGCAGGATCCAAGACGCTGCCATTGCCCACAGAACCACCTCCACTCCGCCGGCTTCTCTGGGTTTTCCCAAGGTTCCATGGCAGTGTGTCCCCAGGGCTGGGTGAGCCACTGCTTCCATTGGAACTACCTTCAGCCACTGCCACTGGCCGGACCTCGGAATCCTCCCCTGACATGGCCTCCTGGAGGGAAAGTAAGAAGGAGTCACACTCTCACCTGTGGGGAAAGTTGATACTGTACATTGACCCACCACCACCTCCTTAACCCGAACATTGATACTGAACTCCTATCTGGCCCACACACTGACCCCCTGATGCTCATCCCATTCCTAGCTATCCTCGCCTCCTCCAGCACACACACTTGACCATCTTTCCTGTCTCTTAGTTACCCAAACGCTAACTATCCCCGCCCCCATCCCCAGCACAGGACACTGACTCCACACTCCACCTGTCAAACTGGAGGAGAAGAGGGCGCTCGCTACCTTCAAGCACACATTGATAGGACCCTGTCACTAGGACTAGAGCTTCCATTCCCTGCATTTCAGTCTTGGACTCCCTCTCCTCTGATCCCCCAATAGGTAATGAGGGCATCAACAAACTCGGCTTATGTCTCTACTGTCCCCACTCTTCAAGACCCTCAACCCCAGTTCGTGGTCACTGCATCTACCTCCAGTCTTTAGGACGCCCCATCATTCTTACCCCACCTCTAGCCTACACCACAGTCCCACCTCTGTCTCTGCGATCTCTGCAGCAAAGGCCTATAAATAGCTGGAGCCGCAGCGGCGTGGGTTGCGGGAACTCGGATGCGGCAAGGCCCGGGGGGAGCCCGGCAGCCGCTCTAGCAACCCACCAGCTTACTGCGTGCAGCCAAAGCGCACGCATACCCACGCGTGCACACGCCCCAGTTCCCTGCCCCAAGAACACTGGCGTGCGAAGAGGTGAATGGGGCTCTGTCTCAGCGGGGGTGACATAGAGTGGGGGCACAATGTGGGCTCTGTGCCTCGCCCTCAGGCCAAGGGCTGAGAAAGAGTCAACGGTCCTCAAGCTGGTGCCTCTCTCGACCCCACTCCACTGCGGGGCCCTTCAGTGGCTGTCTCTGTTCCAGCCCCCAACCGAGCCTGCCTTCATCGCGGCGTTTTCTGCCCACACTCAAGCACCTCCCGTCCAGTTCCGCAATTTCCTGATCCCAGGGAGGTGTTGATCTCTGCATAGAGCAAGAGGGGCTGTGAAGCAGCACCTAGTTCCGAGTGGTCTGAGGCCATCCACCCCTTCCCACCTTCCCCCCAAAACTCCCAACACATCTGGAGCCTCTCCATACCCTCCCAGTTCTACGCTCCTGGTGGTTCCGCTTGCCTCTTCTCAGCCGCTGCAGCCAGACTCCTGGGGCCCAGGAGAACCGCGGAGGCAGCGCAGGCGGGGCTAATCCAGAGCCCCGCCCCGGTCCCACCAAGAGCTGTGCTGCCCGGGCACCTCCGAAAGCGAGCAAAGGATTCACGCGTGACCGGGCTACGTGCCAAGAGTACTGGACCGGGAGGTTGCAGAACCGGAGCCGAAGATATGACTCGATCAGGCGGCACCCACTGAGTGCGCGCACCTTGGTGGGCGGTGAGTGAGGAGACAAGAGATGCTGCTGGCGATCGTGAGGTCGTAGAGTGCACCGCGTCCAAACGCCTGGATCCACTGCCCACCGCCGCCCCCACCCTCCGTGAACAGCTGACCCGGTCCCTAGCCACGTGGGTGGCCCCCACTCCCCAAACAGGTCGGATTCTGAGTTCCAGCCAGTCTTTCTAACTGGTTTCAAGTACAGGTTTATTCAAAGACAGAGAGCCCCTCTAGGGCGCGGTCCAACCAAGACGGGTGTGTCTGGCAGTGCTCCCTCCTGCCGTGTTCTGCTGACCCCTGGCGGTCGAGCAGACCAAGGAACCGATCTGGCCCTCCCCAGTCCACAGTCATCCTGTCTATCCAGCCAAAGACAGGAGTGCTCCCGTGGGCAGCTCTGACGCTTAAGGACTTTGTAGAGCAGGGAACCAGAAGCTGGCCTCTTAGGTCAAATGTCCAGGAAAAAGATCTAACAGACCAAGAGAGTTATCAGGGAGTATCCGGGAGTATGTTCTTGCAGGTGATTAGATGAGTCGGTAAAGCTTGGGTATCATGAAAGATGACAAAGATTCTGGGCTGCTGAAGGCAGTCTACAGCGCTGTCGTAGCGAAGCACCTGACCGGACGCCCTCAAAGGAGGCGCCTTCAGACCGCGGGAACCCTGTCCATAGTCACCGGTCAGCACCTGTGCCACAAACACTGCCTTGTGGCCTTCTGCGTTGGGAGGCGAGTAGCGATCCAGTACCGACAGAGAGGCACGCTTGGCGAAGTACACGCCCTGTCCGTAGAGTGTGCCTACAGGACAGGAAAGATGAGTCACCAAGGTGAGGGTCATCAGGGTTAGCATGGCTGGCTCGAGTCCCTGCACGGCACAGGCCTTACCGTTTCGGCCACAGAAACTGCGGTTGAAGCCGTGGGCACAGATGTCGAGCACTGCAGACTCGGAAGTGCCGTGGTAGAGGACCTGCTCCACTGGGCGTTGCTGGCAGCACTGCATTAAACGCTCCCGATGCAGCTGGTACTGTTGCTGCAGCAATGGGTGTGACACACGTTCTACCTGCCAAGTGCATGGTAGTTGGGGTGAAGTTATTTGGAATCTATCCCTACACCAGCCAGAAGAGAGCTGAACTCAGCACTCTGGTGGAAGGAAGAATTTAGGATTTACGTGAAAACTTGAAAGCCCGCCATCCTGCTCTGTCCAGAGGAATACAGTGACTGTCTCCATGGGACGAGTGGCACTGGAGGGCTAGCTTCCAGGAAGGCCTAACTCCTCCAGGGAGCCCTGAAGGTGGGTAGACCCCCACCCCACTCACCTAAACTTAGGACCAACAATCAGGCTTCAACAGTAAAAAGCCAAGCCAGGCGCCTGTATTGCCTTTCAGCATTAGAAGGCTCAGACAGCAGAGAAGACCTCAGCCAACCAACCCTGTTCCTGAAGGAAAAAAAAAAACCCTCAGGGTTTCAAACAGAGCTTTTAAAGGAACGCTAACTGGCCTTTTAGGAGGCAGACGATTACCACATCCATAAAACAAAAATACCTGCTATGAAAAAATCTGGACATCAGAAACTGGGTGAGCTTTCAAGGCTGGAGATACAGTGAGGAAGACAGAGCGCTTGCTTAGCAAGTGGAATGGATCCCCAGGGTAAAAAAGGAAAGGGAAAAGCTCGCGGGTGGTGGCTCACACCTTTAATCTTAGCATTCTGGAGGCAGAGGCAGTCAGATCTCTTGAGTTTGAGGACAGCCTGGTCTACAGAGGGAGTTCCGGGACAGCCAGGGCTACACAGAGAAATCCTGTCTCAAAAAAAAAAAAACAATAGATAGATAGATAGATAGATAGATAGATAGATAGATGAAAGGGAGGGGAATAGGAGGGAGGAAGAGAAGAAGAAATAGCAGAGGAGGAGGAGAAGGAAAGGATTACTGAGCTGATTCTGTTCATGGGCCAGATAATGAAGTGGTTAAAGCTACAGATTCGACTATGTGGTACTCTAGATGGATCTAAGGAACCGGTGATGAGAACAGAACTAAGAGATGAGAAAGAGCAACCCTGAGAGGACAGGCAAGAACATGAAGCAGGCAGGCGGAGACTAAGCTCTGCTTCCTAAGAAGGTGGTGCAGCTGGAAACAAGGTGGAAGACGTATCCCTGAGCTGGAGGCCCTTAGCACCAGATGGAGAGAACCATGAAGTGCCAAGGACACTGGGAAAGACATGCCCCTGGCACCTAGCAGAAAACCATAGCTTATAAAGTGGAAAGAAAGAAAGAAAGGAAGGAAGAAAGAAAGAAAGAAAGAAAGAAAGAAAGAAAGAAAGAAAGAAAGAAAGAAAGAAAGCAAGCCTTTGCAAGTAACACGTGCACACCAAGGTACACACATGCAAGTACAAACAGGAAGAAATTCCTCCCTGGGTTTCTCAGTGCCAATACCGGATGTTGGTAAAGCATCAAGCATGGGGCTGGAGAGATAGCCCAGCAGTTAAGAGTGCATACTGCTCTTGTTTTTGTTTGTTTGTTTGTTTGTTTGTTTTTCGAGACAGGGTTTCTCTGTGTATCCCTGGCTGTCCTGGAACTCACTGTATAATCCAGGCTGGCCTCAAACTCAGAAATTCGCCTGCCTCTGCCTCCCAAGTGCTGGGATTAAAGGCGTGCGGCACCACACCCAGCGTGTGCATACTGCTCTTGCAGAGAAGACCCAAGTTTGGTCCCCAGCACCCATGTCAGGTGACTCACAACTGCCTGTAATTCCAGCTCCAGAGGGAACCGAGGCCTCCACGGTCACCTGCATTCATGTACACAGAATCCTACACCCCACCCATGCGTGACCGCACCACGAAATTTTTTTAATCTTTACAAAAAAAAAAAAATCCAATGATTGTTCTAACTTTCCAAGAAGTGGGGGAGGAGGGGGGCACTATAAGATGACCCAGAAAGATAAGGTCACTGCTGTGCCAACCTAGAACCTGAATTCAGGCCCCAGAACCCAGCCACATAAAAATGGGAGAAGAGCAATGCCTTGATCTCAGTATGGAGCTGAGGACAGCCTCATCTTCCTGGTCCTCACTGCTGGGATGCTGTGCCACCACACCCTGCTGTTCACGGCTGGGAACTGAACCCAGGGCTCTCTGAATGCTCGGAAGCCCTGTACCAGCTGAGCTACCTCCTTAGTCTACCACACAGGCTTGTAAGGGGTTTTACCTGTCTGTTTGCTTTGTTTTTCCCTCTTTAAGATTTTTTTGTTGTTTTTTTGTGTACGTGTAGGTACACGCAGAGGCCACAAGAGGGCATCAGTGGTCTCCTGGAGTTGGAGTGACAGGCAGTTGTGAAGGGCCTAACAGGGCAGGTATCTAGCAAACTCTAGTACTCTTGAGAGTGAAGCAAGCTCTTCTGACCACTGAGTCACCTCTCCAGGCTCACTACAGCTTTGTTTTATTTTACTTTAAAAAGATAAGAGTGTTTTGTTTTGTTTTGTTTTGTTTTGTTTTTAGGGGCTGCAGAGATGGCTCTGGAGTCAAAAAGCACTGGCTGGTCTTCGAGAGGACATGGGTTCAATTCCCAGGACCCATGTGATGCTCTCTTCTGGCACCATATCACATGGTGCACAGACATACGTGCAAGCAAAACACTCATAGGCATAACATACAATAAAAATTGAAAATAATATATGCTAAAAAAATAGATTCTGTTAATGTCTGTGTTTTCTCTACACATTTTTCTGTATAGCACACACATATCCAGTGCCAGCCGAGTTCAGAAGCAGGCACTAGGTTCCCTGGAACTGGAGTTACAGGTGCTTGTGAACTGTCCTGCCTCTGCCTCTGCCTCTGCCTCTGCCTCTGCCTCTGCCTCTGCCTCTGCCTCTGCCTCTGCCTCTGCCTCTGCCTCTGCCTTCTGAGTGCTAGGATTAAAGGCCTGTGCTCCCACTACCCAGCAAGCTCCCACAGTTGTAACAAACATGGTTACATTCACCTGGCTGTGATGCAAGGGTAGGTATTTTTTTCTTTTTTCTTTTCTTTTCTTTTTTTCTTTTTTCTTTTTCTTTTCTTTTTTTTTGGGGGGGGGTCTTTTGAGACAGGGTTTCTCTGTATAGCCCTGGCTGTCCTGGAACTCACTTTGTAGACCAGGCTGGCCTCGAACTCAGAAATCCGCCTGCCTCTGCCTCCTGAGTGCTGGGATTAAAGGCATGCGCCACCACGCCCAGCTGGTATTTTTTTCTTTATCAACATAGATCCAAAGCATGGAAACTATAAAGTGAAGTTGGTTTATGCACCTTAACTACAAAGGATATACATTGTAAATGTCCAAATTATGACACGGTAGGAGGAAGAGATGATAGAAAAAGAAAGAAATCCCATTTTATTCCTCTGTGTATATCTAGACAAGGAAAAAAAAAGTCTCTAAAGTAGTAACAGGAAAAACTCGCAAATGTGCCTTCTTAAGTGATAGAGATACTGCCTAGAAGATTTTTTTTTTTTTTTTGGTTTTTCGAGACAGGGTTTCTCTTTAGCCCTGGCTGTCCTGGAACTCACTTTGTAGACCAGGCTGGCCTCGAACTCAGAAATCCGCCTGCCTCTGCCTCCCGAGTGCTGGGATTAAAGGCGTGCGCCACCACGCCCGGCCTTGCCTAGAAGATTTAAGTGCACAAACATTACTAAGAAAACCAGCAGGCTGTGACCATGACGCTGATGGTCATAGGTCATAGCTGTTGTGAGGGCCTAACCTCCAGGAAGACTGGAAGTCCTGGTTTCCAGCCATCTCTGTGTGAAGACTGAGGCTGCCGGCCCCACGCACAACTTTTAGCATTAGCATCAGGAGTGGAGAGCACCTTGCCCAGTCTTACCACACAGTGACAACTCCCCTGTCCTTTTTTTTTTTTTTTTTTTTTTTTTAATGTGTGTATGAGTTCACTGGAAGGCATCGGAACCCATTACAGATGGTTGTGAGGCACCGTGTGGTTTCTGGGAATTGAACTCAGGACCTCTGGAAAACCAGTCAGTGCTCTTAACCTCTGAGTCATCTCTCCAGCCCTCCCCTGTCCTTTCTACCCATTTAAGGCCATCCCCTCTTTAGCCTCATCTATGAGTGCAACCAGTCTTCTGGGTGAAAAGGCTGTCAGCCATCATGTTCTCTCTTCTAGCTGACTGTCCACATCCTTCCAGGGATGTCTCTGTGGTCACTCCCTGAATGTTCTTTCTTCCTTTGTCACAGGTAGCAGACTAGCCTGACAGTCTCTCTCTTTTTCCTAGTCATTTATTATTTATTTATTTGTGTATTTTTGAGACAGAATCTCACTATGTAAGTCTGGCTGGACTGGAACTCACTATGCAGACCAGGCTAGCCTCAAACTCACAGATCTCCCTGCCTCTGCTCTTCTCTTCTCACCTGCCTGGAATGCTGGGGGTGGAGGGGATGCTGGGGGGGATGCTGGGGAGGGAATGATGGGGAGGGGAGGGGGGTTCCTAAGGCTCCCTACTCCTTGGTACTAGCTTGTTTTTTGTCCATGTTCGTTGCCAAATTTAGCAAGAATACAGGAGGAATATACTATGAATATATACAGTACATATATGCATGCCTATTTTTCTCCCTAGCTACACACCACACACACACACACACACACACACACACACATACATGGATATTATTTTATTTACAAGGAGAGAAGGTGGGGCTAGCCCTTTGCCAGAACTGGCCACTGTTGTTGAGACAGAAAGCCTTTCCTTCACCCCCCATACACATAAGAACAAGAAGAGTAATCCACACATTGGCCACCAGATGGCATCAACTGTGGTACAGACTGTCCTACAGTCCCCAGTAGAGAGCTTGACTCAGGCAGGCCTGTCAGATCCCTAATCCCTATATCCTTCTGTTTATCTTCCTCAGATTCAAAATGTATCCAGGCAAAGAAGGGGTGCTTACCCACTGTAGAGAGCAGAGGAACCCTGAGCGAACGAAGCCCTGAATAAATGTGTGTTGACGTGAGCGAGCCATGCCAAGGACCCCAGAACCTTGCAAAGCCTCCTACCTATAAACGTTCAGAGGTATGGCAAAGCCTTCCTCTTGCTCAATTATGGATGTTGATGATGTGTGCAGAAAATTGTCCCCCATATCTTTGTCTGCTAGAATATTTACTGCCCAAAGACTACTCCCAACAGAGATTTGCTAAACCTGCCTTCCCAATCAACAGATCCTTGTTTATTTGTATATAATAACCCTGCCTCCTTGTGCAGCTGCATGCAATAACCCCACCTCTTGGCCCACTCCATATGATAACGACATTCAACTTCTGAGGTGCTGCAGTTTCTCCATCTAAGAGCCCAGACTCCATCCCAGCATTCTGTGCTACGCTGTTGTCTTTTCTTCACTCCCTCAATGCCCCTGGTCATGTCCAAATCCCTAGAGCCAGGCATGGATAAGGCGATCCATTCTATCAGCTTTCGAAAGATCCACTTTAAGCAGCTATTGGTCAACTAACCATAATATAAAGAAAAGTTCTGTACACCAGGCACAAGGCCAGCAACACAGGACATGAACTCACTCGAACAATGCAGATCCTGCTGTGGGCAGCATCCAGGGTGTTATAAAAGGCCCGCACCACCTCTTGGAACTCCTGGGAATTCTCTTCCAGGGCCTCCAGCCTGCCCAAGGGTTCCTTCAGTCCCTGCTCGGACACTGACACACAGGAAGAAAGGATAACAGGGCCGTGTCTCAAGTACTAGCTTAAAAGCTAACCCATCCCACCCCCACCCAAAGTCCAAGTTACTGACTCACAGTTGGTTTTTGAGGCCTCCAAAGGAAAGGTCAAATTCTGGTCCCAGGGGCCAACAAGCAGAGCAGCTAAGTGGTGAGCTGCGTGGGCAGGCTGGACCCCAAAGCCACGGAGGACAACGCGGTTGCCATGGAGAGTAACACTCACATCATGACACCTCTCCAGACGAACTCCAAGCTCCGAGGGTAGCATGCATCCTTGGAGGCTCACTGTCTCCTCCCGAAGATGTGCCTCCAAGGCATTTGATAATGCCCGGTTCAATTCATCCATATCTTGCTCAAAGGATGTGTGCACCACCAGCTGGGCCCCACCCCCAGTGTCCTCACCCAGGGCCTCTTCTGCTTCTAACAGGGAGAGGGCCATGGCTCGCCTTAGTTCATTAGCCTCCTGCTGATCAGCCACCTGGCTTTGAGACTCCAAGGATCGGTGGATAGCCAGTTGAAGTGTGGCTTCTTCTTCTAACTGCCCAGGTGTCCTGGTGCTAAGGGCCACAGGCTCCTCCCCAGCCTCAAGTGTGAGAATTTCCTCCTGCTGCTCTATAACAGTCTCTCCTGGTCCTCTAGGTTTCTCCTTCTCCATCTCCAGAAGCACCCTGTCCTCCCCTCCATGTGGGCCTTCCAGGGTAGCCAGCAGCTCTTGGATGTCCTCTAAAGGCAAAAGGAAGCCACTGGGTCAAGGGTTGGGCCCAGCCAGGGGGGGCTGATGATAAACAATAGGGTGAACTGGAATAGATATAAAAAGATGGAGATCATATTCGTGGGTACAGGGTAGGCCAAAAGGGGGTCACTGAACAAGTGATAAGGCAAGGCAGGGAGGGGATTGTTAAGAAAAGACCGCAGGACGTACTAGGGCTCCCTAGAAGTCCTACCCAGTCTCACGTTCTCCTGATCGATGCCTGTAATGTGGCCATGGAGGACTTGGAGGGCCTCAGTGGGATCTGTCTGTGAGAAGAGGACGTCAGGGTCACAGCAGAGGAGGAGGCATCTAGGTCTGGCACGTGAAAAAAAAAAAAAAAAAAAAAAACACAACACAAAGGTAGAACTCCATCTTACCCTTTCAGGGTCTATGTCCAGGGTGGCGCTGGCCAGATGTTCTGTCCCGAAGACACACTGGAACTGAGCCTCCAGTCTGTGAAGAAGGTGCTGTCCCTCCACACCCAGCAGGAACCTGGCACTGCCTGGGTGCTTGGTGTTCAGCGTGTGACAGCTAATGCTGCCCAGCAGGCTCTGCAGCAACTCCTGGGCTGCCTGGCAGGGGGCCTTAGCTCCACACAGCTGCAGGACCAGAAGGAGGGCAGCGTATGGGTTCAGAGCACAGGAACGGTACCTTGACCCCAGTAAGAGAAGAGGCAAAGTTGAGGGGATCCTGGGGTGGGGTGTCACTCACCCGAAAGCCAGTCACATCCGTTCCTTCAAGTGGGAAAAGGGCAACATCTTCCAGGCTGGCAAGGAGGTCCTCATAATAGAGCTGCAGGAAGCGCATGGCTCCTGGTTCCACTGACATCACCATTTCCACCCGGCCCTCTTGCTTCTGCATCTCTCCATACCCAGGGCTCTCCAGCCCCATCTCTACAGACCCCATGGCTGTCCCCACTAGACCCATTAGCCTCTCCTGTCCTGGTGAGTCTGTGGCAACTTCCCCCAGGCCCTCCTTCTCCTGAACACTCACTGAGCCTGAGGCCATGGGTCCTACTTGCTCTGGGAGCTCTGTAAAGCTCTCTACTGGATCCACTGGGCTTGTAGACCCCATACTCCCCTGGCTTATGAAACCAGTCTGCTCTGGAGATCTCGCAGTTCCTGGATTTATAGGCTCCTCTTGCTCCAGAGACCTTACAGAGCCCGAGTCAATTGGCATGGCTTGTCCTGGAGCTCCTACAGGACCCGCCCTTAGAAGGGTTCCTAACTGTCTCGTTGCCTCCCCAGAGCCCACAGTCATAGTCAGAGGCCCGGCCAGCCCCCCAGCTCCTGTAGGTGCATGACCAATGACTCCAGATTCTTGCATAGCTGAATGATCCCTGCCACTGACGCCCTCAGTGAGCGCCTCTGGCTCTAAGACATCATAGTGAGGGACAAGGCTCAACTCAATGCCCTGTAGCCAGTGTTTCCGTTTCAGCACCCGTTCAGCCACTGGAGGGAGAGAGAAGACAGAAAGCACACTGAGTCTCTAGCGTAGAGGAAGGGTCCTCCTAATTTCAGACGCCACTCACCCTGCCATTGCTGAAAGGAAATAATAGTTCCTAGCTGCCCGGGCAGGCTGCGCAGACCCTCCAGGGGTCCCCCACCACTGCGACGCTCATTTTCCAGGTAGAGCTCCAGCAATAACAGGTCCACAGGAGAAGCGCTGTCCACCACACGTACAGCTCGGGTCTGGGGCACCCAGGCCAAGGACACGGTGGCTCCATTTAGGGGCAGATTCCGGGCCTGTTCCGCCAGGGCACAGACCTCTGTGGGCAGTATATGAATCAACTCGGGCACCCTCCTTAACTAGAAGCTATGTCCCCCAACCCTGCCTCTCACGTGCCTCTTACCTGCCTCAGAAAGGGGCGTGGATACCTGGACCAGGGCACAGTCCTGCCGAGGACTGTCCAGGACACGGCAGGTCTGCACGGGGTGTCCTGCAGCACCCAGCAAGGCCTGAACATGTTGCTCCAGGCTCAGAGGTGAAGTACCAGGTGGCAGGTGTTGGAGAAGCACACGTTCAGGGGCACGCGGTGGGGCTGGCCTCAGGCTCAGTCGGACACCATGTAGTCGGTGCTCTGCCTGGGCTAAGACCCTCTTTGCATCTGTGAGCAGAACCGAAGGTGTCACAGATGTCAAAGCTTCAGGGCAACCAGGCAACCTCTTGACTCAACCTCCTTACCTGCAGAATCTTGAAAGATGAGGACACCCCCACAGCCAAGTCTCTGCCAGCTCAACAGAAGTCCTCCACCAGAGCGACGGTGGTTTTCAAAGTATAGAGTAATGAGCTCATCTGGTATTTCAGGGGGCAGTCCCCGGAGTTCCAAAGCTGCCCCTGCCTCCACCTCTGCCATCAGAATCCTGGGGTGCAACATATGGGAGGAGAAGAGACCCGCTCACTCCCCCTGTCCAGTCCTCTCTCCCAAGCTCTTAGCTGCTCCTGACACCCCATATTTACACTCACCCCTGCTGTCCCAGGCCAGCCCAATATGCGTGCTGTCCTTCCCAGGCAGAAGGCCTGAGGTAGGAAAGCAAAAGTGAAACTGACTGGGGACAGGAAAGAGGGAGGAGCTAAGCCAGAGGCTGTAAGTAGTTCAGGAACTTTCTCTCCTGCTCTAGCCTTAATCTCAGTCCACAAGGAACTTCTAAGGACCTTTCTGTCAGACCACCCACCAGCCTTTTGACTAGTGGGGTAGACCAGATGTCTCCTAGACTTTCTCTTCTTTCTTGACTTCCCTCTGTGGGTAATCACCTTTCCTATGGGATGCTTGAGGCACTGTCACACTCTCAGCCTCCCCACACCCAAGAATCTCTAGGCTTCTGTGCCTCTAGGCTTCATGCCTTCTGACATGAGCGGGCGATGATCTTGGAGGCTGGCTCCTAGTTGGGTCTGGCTCTTAGAAACCGTCAAACCCAGAGGATAACCAGCCTTGCTTCTAAGTGCTGAGGGTGAGCAGTTCCACCCTTTGCCCCCCAAACTCTCATAGCCCTTGCTGCCAAGCTTGTCAAACTGAGTTCTGATCCCTGGGTCTCATATGATGGAGGAGACAACTGATTCCTGCAAGCTGTCTGTCTTCCACATGTGTGCCACAGCATGGCGGGTGCACGCATAAACAAACAAAGGTGACTGTTGAAAAGCATAATGCTCAGATCATAACACAGCTCTTCTTCCCTTGTGATTTCCTTCAGCCCACGGCTGCCTAGTCCTTCTTTCTACCCTCCTTGCTCTTTGCCATTGTCCCCGATGTAGCCACTGTGCTGACATGCCTTTCTGCCGTTCATCCTTCCACAGAAGGGGAGCCGGAGTCACAGATAGGACCCAGAGGGCCAGGCCTCACACCTAATCTTTGCCTTTATTATTATTATTATTATTACTATTGATACCAGGTATCACACTGTAGCCCAGACTGCCTGAAACTCACTGTGCAGGCCAGACTGGTTTTGAACTAGAAGGGATTCTTCTGTCATTCTCAGTCTCCTGAATGGTGGAGCTATAGGCGTGGACAAGCATGCCCAGATTGGAGGCTGTGCCTTGAGAAGTCACTTTCCTGTCCGCCCCCATAGCCTGCTTGCGTCTTTCATCTCCAGAGCTGCTGCTCTCTACCCACACTTTTCCCTCAGACCAGCTCGACCTCTGCTGTTCTTCCAAAGGATCATGGGGGTTTGCCCAGTCTATATGTCCAACCCTGTAGTCCTTGAATCTCTGTGACCTCCCCCTCCCCCACAATCGAGAGCCTCCAAGACTTCTTGAAGGGCCGTGTTACCCTTTTTCCTTCTCTGCCACTCCCACTGTGGCTCCTCCATGGAGCTGACAGGGGACCAGTGGCTGCTACAAATCCCAGGAGCCAATGACAGTGAAAGCTGAAGTCTAATTGTCCCCAGTTCCTATCCCTCTAATCTCTTTTCATACAGGACACCCTGGTGTTTATTTGGCTCCAACCTCCCAGGCCTCAGCTCTTGCCTAAACCAGTATCCCTGGACCATCTCTAACTCCAAATGACCTAGCCTTCCCCACAGAGCCACATGGGGCTATCCCTTCTCCGTAATGTCCCTCACCCAGCCCTTAGTGAGAGATTTAACATGGAGCTAAAACCTTAAACGACCTCTGAGTCGTCCAAGCTCCTTCTGAGGCCCTATAGTCAACTTTGTGTTTGTTTTATTTTTATTAAAGGGCCCACTAGTTATATGAGAGTCTGCTTCTACAAAAGCCTCTCATCTGTTCTGTGCTTTCTTCTTACAGGACGTAACCTCCCTCTCTACCACACTGTACTTAACTTAGATAAACGCATGCCACAGAGGGCCTGCCACAGGTGCGGATGCACAGAACAGTCCACATCACTGATATTGTTAAATCTTCAGGAACTTCTGCGAACTGGATGTTAAACCCTTAATGTCTTCTCTGCTGGTTAGTTTTTTTTTTTTTTTTTTTTTTTTTCGAGACAGGGTTTCTCTGTATAGCCCTGGCTGTCCTGGAACTCACTTTGTAGACCAGGCTGGCCTCGAACTCAGAAATCCGTCTGCCTCTGCCTCCTGAGTGCTGGGATTAAAGGCATGTGCCACCACACCCGGCTTGCTGGTTAGTTTTAACATCAACTTGATACCTACCATCATCTGAGAAGAGAGTCTTAGAGTGGGATTGTCTAGAACAGCGTGGCCTGTGGGTATGTCTAGGAGGGATTTTCTGGTTAAACTGAGGGTGGGCTAGCCACCCTGAATGTGGTGTAGCACCATTTCTCTGGACTGTACAAGAAAGCTAAACGAGAGCAGGCAAGCAAGCAGCATGGTTTCCTGCTCTTGGCTGTGTGAAATGTCTAGCACCTTGAGTCCTTGCCTCGACCTGATGGAAATTCCAGAACTGTGACCTGGAATTGTGAGCCAGATGCAACCTTCTTCCCCGGTGATGCTTTTTAAAAATCAGGGTGTTCTTCACAGCAACAGAACACAGCTAGACTTTGCAGGTAAGCATGGTGGGCACGTTTAGACCAGGAGCATGTGCAGAAGCTATGGATCAAAGACATCTTCACTAGGTCCAGCTGTTAAGCAGCGCTTTGTGGATGGATACAGGAGAGAACCCTTTCCCAACCTTACTATAAGGTCTCTGAGTGGCCATACACCAAGAACCAGGAGAGAACTGGAATGTCCTCAAGACACTGAGGACCAGGAGACCACCTAAGGGAAAATTTCCTCAAGAAGCACTCCCCTTCCCTTCTCCCGCCCCCCAGAAGTGAAGCAGGGAGTTGGCCCCACCTCTATGTCCTGACAAGATTATTTTGAGGATCTGAGGTAAGTGACAGAGTATAGCAAGAATGGGATAATTAAACGATTAAGTCTCTTGGTCTGGAATAGGTGTGGATAAAATGAATGTTGTGGCTTTTGTTGTTGTTTTTCAGGACAGGGTCTCACTATGCAGTACTGGCTTGGCTGTCCTGGAACTCACTCTGTAGATCGGGCTGGCCTCAAACTCAAGAGATCCACCTGCCTCTGTCTCAAGGCATGTGCCACTACCACCCAGCTGTGAATGCTGGGTCTTAAAGCAAACAAGTGTCTGGGTTTTGTGGCTTGTGTTGTAAGTGTAGTTGGAAAGCTGAGGCAGGAGGACTGCCACCTGTCTGAGGTAAGCCTGGGTTGCATAGTGAGTTCCAAGCCAGCTGTGGTTACTGACTGAGACCTTGTCTCAAAACGAAAAGCCAAGAAGGGACAGAGTCCTTGGAGACTTCAGTAAATCCTGGATTTAGGAATCGATATTGAATACATCAATAGAGAGCCACTTAAGCTAAAGGGAGTCATGCCTCCCAAAGTCGTTAGCCCCCACTCCAGACCCCGACCATCTCTGATCAGAAAGCGCAGGGCTTCAGGACTCTGACCTAGGACGACTACAGACAATGGCAGACTGCCTAGGCAAGCTGGACCAAGCAGTTTCTGTAGGCTCAGAAGCTCCTGAACAGGTGACAACATTCGCCTTTCATCAAGGCCCCGCCCCGCCCCGCCCGAGACCCCACCCACCATAAGGCCCCGCCCCATCACAAGGCCCCGCCCCATCACAAGGCCCGCCCAGTCACAAGGCTCTTCTGCGTCTCCCCAGCGGCAGGCGCAGGCCCAAGCAATCCGGCCGCCCAGCGGGTGCAGGTGCGGACGCACCGGCCATCACCGCGCGCGGCTGCGCAGCGGGCACCATAGGCACCGGTCTCTGGCTCCCGGGAGCGGTGAGTTCCCCTGACCAATCCCAAGAGTGTGTCGCCGCCGCAGCCCCCCTGTCAGTCGGCCGTCCCTTCCCTGTGTTACTGAGCGCGGCCGCTTCGGGTCAGTTGGTTCGGTCAGGACTCGCGACCCGCTCGCCCAGACTGGTGGCATCATTGGGGGTGGGGAGCTCTGGCGGCCCTGAGCAAGAGAGAGAGGGCGGCGCGCTGTAGCGGCCCAGACCCGAGGCCCAGCGACCCCCAACCCGACAAGACGAACCATCCACCCTCGCGGCGCATTCTGTGGCCACCGCCCCCTCCTCCGTCGTCCCCATCCCTGCTTTGTTCCCTTGAACGCCCTCTGGTCGCTTCCATCCCCCACACACCCCCGCACCCCTCTGTTCCTGGCGTACCCTACTAGCAGACACCTTAGCAGCCAATACAGGCCTGCATTCAGTACCCGGAGCTAGGGACATTCGGCCCTGTGCTTAAGAGGAGGGTCAGGGTTCCCGCTGGTCACAGATGGCCTGGGGATTTCCTCGGATAGAAATAGCCGCTAGCGCTGGCCCCTTCAAGCTGCTTAATAGGAGGGATAGGACGGGGAGGGCCAGGGCACACCCCCACGCCTCTTTAGCCACTGCGCTGTGCCTCTAGACTCTTCGTTGCTGAGCTCTGACTCGAAAGACCCGCAGCGGTGAGAAGGCATCTCCCAAGCTCCAAGCTGAGGCTGACAGCCATCACTCTTCCTCCCATCCCCCACCCCAGGTCGATCTAGAGGAGCCCCTTTCAAGGGGTCCACATCGGTCTCCCGTGCCCCACCCAACGCCTCCTTGTTCTGTGACTCCCTACAGCCCTGTACAAAGGTCATGGCTAGTTGTTTTTGTTGTTGTTGTTGTTTTCTTTCTTGGTTCCGCAGCAGGTATGGCTGTCACTGGTTTCAGTCTCTCAGAGCTAACTGTTCTCTTTTTCTCCTCTAGGGGCAGCCACAGAACCGAAGGCCATGTCCCATGAAAAGAGTTTCTTGGTGTCTGGGGACAGTTATCCTCCCCAAAACCTTGTGGGGCCCCAAGCCCCTATGCCTCCCTATGTTCAGGCTCCCTACCCTGGGGCCCCATACCCACAGACCCCTTTCCAGCCCTCTCCCTATGGTCAGCCAGGGTATCCCCATGCTCCCAGCCCCTATCCACAAGGTGGTTACCCTCAAGGGCCCTACCCTCAAGGAGGCTACCCACAGGGGCCATACCCACAGAGCCCCTTCCCACCCAACCCCTATGGACAGCCACCACCCTTCCAGGACCCTGGCAGTAAGTGTAGGGATGGGTAAGGGGCAGGGGCAGGGATTCAAGTGCCCTCAAGGGACACTGACCCAGCCTCTGTGTCCCCAGCACCTCAGCATGGGAACTACCAGGAGGAAGGGCCTCCATCCTATTATGACAACCAGGACTTCCCCGCTGTCAACTGGGACAAGAACATTCGCCAGGCCTTCATCAGAAAGGTTGGGCCTGGCATGTGTGTGTGGTGTGGGAGGAGCCACGGGGAGGCAGCCAAGGCAGGGCTCTGATTGGCTCCTTCCCCAGGTGTTCCTGGTGCTGACCCTGCAGCTGTCGGTGACCCTGTCCACTGTGGCCATTTTCACTTTTGTTGGGGAGGTGAAGGGCTTTGTCCAGAAGAATGTCTGGACCTACTATGTCTCCTATGCCATCTTCTTCATCTCCCTCATTGTCCTCAGCTGTTGTGGGGACTTCCGGCGAAAGCATCCCTGGAACCTTGTTGCTCTGGTAACTCTCAATCCCTGAGCCCAGTTCCCTTAGGCCTGTGGAACAGGAACGGGAGGTACACAGGGTTGGACCAAGAGCAGCACCACACACCCAAGGCCCCCCTCTGATCCTCTTCCGCAGTCGATCCTGACCGTCAGCTTGTCCTACATGGTGGGCATGATAGCCAGCTTTTACAACACGGAGGCGGTCATCATGGCTGTGGGCATCACCACAGCTGTCTGCTTCACGGTGGTCATCTTCTCCATGCAGGTGAGGGGGTCCTAAGACAGGACGGTTGCCCCAGAGCCCTCAACACCCACAGTCTCACCTCTCACCCTCCCTCCCTCCCTCCATCCCTCCCAGACCCGCTATGACTTCACCTCATGCATGGGCGTGCTCCTGGTGAGTGTGGTGGTGCTCTTCATCTTCGCCATCCTCTGTATCTTCATCCGGAACCGCATCCTGGAGATTGTATACGCCTCGCTGGGCGCTCTGCTCTTCACCTGCGTGAGTGAGGGTGTTGGGAAGGCCTTTCCTGGGATGCCAGCTGGGCTGAATGAGTAAGTTGTCGAATACCGACCGTGTCTTTACCCACTAGTTCCTGGCAGTGGACACCCAGCTGCTCCTGGGGAACAAGCAACTGTCCCTGAGCCCAGAGGAATATGTGTTTGCGGCCCTGAACCTGTACACGGACATCATCAACATCTTCCTATATATTCTCACCATCATTGGCCGTGCCAAGGAGTAGAACAAGCCCCAGCTCAGGTGGCATGGTTGGCTCAGACCCATGTCCCTGGCATGACAATGCCATCTGTGCTTCCCTCTCTCTGTTCCCTAGGCTTGGCCTGGCGCAGAGGGAGTCCCTCTTGCCCTCTTGTATGTACACTGCAAATACTTAACGTTTGGACCCTCTATGGCCACAGCATGGCCCCCTTTATCCCTTTTGCCCTTGCCAAGGGGTGACAGGACTGCATTTCTGTGCCACCTTCTGTCTACTCACTGTTGCATGAGCCCTGTCTGCCAGCCCCATCCCAGGGTCAGGGAACAACACCAGGTCCCAGGGGAGAAGGATCATACCAAGAGGTGAGGGTGCACGTCTTCCCTCCTGTCCCGGCTCCCCTGGCATAGAGTACCCCTGTCCCCTCTCCACCCTGCCTTCTGAGGGGCACACAAGGTGGGGTCTCATTCTTGCGCTGGGCCCCAAGAACAGAGAGGATGGCATGTTTCAGGGGAGGAGGCCCTCTCATGCTGCCATTGTTAAAATGCCAATAAAAGGGTATCTTCTGCTTTCTGCTTGTCCATATCTCTCTTCACTGCCACTTCCTCCAGGAGGCTTGGAGGGCTTCAGCACCCTGTGCCCTGGCTGATGGTAAGTTCTGGACAGGCACTGACGACAGTCGGTCATGACAGTTAGCTAATCCAATATGCTGCTGCTTCTTTCCTTGCTGTCTTTCCAGCTGCATTTTAAGGTGTGCACTGAGATCTGAACAGGGCTCCCGAGGCACGGGCGCAGTGCCAGGTCGCACAGTTTGGAGTAGTCTGTGTATATCTCTACTCTCTGAGAATGGTACTGTGCGGCAGTGGGCTCTCTACAAGGTCCCTGTGTCTCTGACCAGGACCATCAGCGTGTAGGTCATTGGCACAACCCCGAAAGAGCCGAACAGAGATGGCTCTACCAGGCAGGCTCATTGGCCTCTGGTTCCCTGGCACTGCCATTTGGTGCCAGTTCCTCAGACCTGCCTGTTCCTCCTCCTGCCTTTGCTCCGGCCACATCATCTCTGGAGCCCTCATTCATCCATCCAAGTCCCTACACAAGTAGAGTGAGTCCTCCTGTATCTCAATACAGTTCAGTCCCCTAACCTCTTGAAACCACTAGGCCTTGATTCTTGCAGGTTTCTTCCCTAGGACTCTGCATCTTGATCGGCATAAGAACCTCTCTGGGCAGTTGCTTCCTGGCAGTATATGGATATATTTAATTAACTACCATCAGTTCCTCATGTGCACCACAAAGCCACCCAGTGCCCACAGGTACCTCTGCTGTGGCCTCTATACCAAGCCACAAGCATCCTCTCCCAAACCTGGGGTTTCTGCGTTATCTCCCCAGGCCAGATGCAGCCACCCCCTCCTCCATTCTGTCCCATTCCTTCCCCAACCAGTCTTAGAGTCATCAAGACCCTAGGTCTACAAACCAGACTGCTAGATGTGAGCCATGGATACCATGACCCACCTACCTAAGACCCATCTACCTGGTGCCCTCAGGATGAAGCCAGTATTCCTCACCCTGGCACCCAGGCTCTGCCAACTCCCCTGATGCCTTCCTATTCTCATCCCTAGCCCTGACCTCAGACAAACTGAACCAAGAGGTTTCTCCTAGTCGATCTATTCTTGTAGGCCTTCTGCTGGAGGGGGGAAGGGAGGTCATTGCTGCTAGGAACCCTTTCCTGGAGTTTGCCTTAATTTAACAGCTAACTTTCGTTTGGTAACACAAGGTAGCAAACCCACTTTCCCCCCACCTCCTTCGAGCAGACGCAGTTCCTCATGGGGAGTATTGTGGCAGACTCTGTAAACATGTTGTCAAGTAGAATTATCAACCTGAAGGCTTGGGTTTATTGCTCAATGGCTAAGAACTTGCCCGACAGCTTGCTTAGGCATGTGCAAGGGTCTGGGTCCCCAGTACCCTAAAAACCAAGCTCAGCTCCTGACACCAGCTCACAGACCCAGAGGAAGGAGGCCATTCACATCGTTACAACGTTAAGCAAGATGGGAAGGAAGGGTAGCCCAGGGGTTATCACAGAGCAAAGTGAGAAAGGGCAGTGTTTCCTCAGAGAAATCCCAGGAGAACTTAGTTGGGAAAGGAGCTTTCTGGGAACAGCTAGAAGCTGGAGGGAGGTAAAGGCCAAACGAGGGGACTCGAAAATGCCCTATAGGTAAGAAATGCTCAGCCAGAGCTACTGGGTTTGTTTTCAAGCAGATAACTCCCGAGAGAAACTAGAGATCTCTGGCAGGAACAGGTGCAGAAAGCAGCAAGCAGGCTTCTGAGATGTATTAGGACTATGAGCAAATAGCCCCTCCAGGTCATGAGGTTGACTGGAAGGGCCAGGATCAGGAAGGTTTCTCTCGGAGAAAGTAAAACCAAAACCACGCTCCTGATGCTAACACAAGCATTTGAGAAAGTGGAAGCTTTCATATTGGTCAGTGGAGATGGCTCAGTGAGGAAAACAAGGGTTATGCAAGCATAGGAACTATCTATACACCTCTAGGACCAGGGTAACGTCAGGCATGGTAGTGTGTGTCTGTAATTCTCATGCATCATCAAGATAGGTGGCAGATGAGAATCTGTAGACACTTGCAGGCCAGCTAGCCTGGAGGATGCAGCAGTTAACAACAAAGGGACCCCATCTCAAAGTGGAAGGCAAGGACAGACACCCAGTGTGTCCCCTGACCTACATTACACACAACACGGCATGCACATGCCTCCACATAACACACATAGCACATGAAAATTTTTTTTAAAAGAGCTTGGAAAGTTTATGCGTGAAGTTGAATGGAATCAAGTGTGAGATAATGTTGACACTCGAGTGAGGAAGAAAAGTGCTTTCCAACACTTGGGATCTGCCCTGTCCTATCTGCGAGGTCTCAGCGTAGCTAGGGAGCTGAGCTGGCACCCGCAGATAGAGACACCCAGGTTGCTAGGAGCTGGTCTGGCCCCCACAGATAGAGGCTTGATGTTCTGTTTTAACAATTTCACGAAACACTGACAGCGGACCAGGTGGCACTGTTACCATGATGGGAAAAAAACAAAAAACAAAACAAAACAAAAACCAAGACCCTTCTTAATCACAGCTAAAAAGAAAAAACATAGGAATTAGTCAAGCTGTAGGAAGGACCAAGCTGTATTTTCTCCATATCTATGGCTCAAGAATTACCCAGGCTTCCATGGGTAGTAATCCAACGTGGTCAAACCATATATGTGCCCAAGAGAGCACTTACAGGGTCAACTACACTAACGCCAAAGACTTATTTGCATAAGTAAAAATTACATCTTGCTCTCAAGATTAAACAATACAGGCATTTATGGGGAAAAAAATGTTCACCTCTTTACCACAGAACAACGTTATCATTGCTGCCTGTTTCAAAGCACAGCAAGGGGTTAGCTCTAGACTCCAGGTCGAGGCCAGCTCAGATCCGCCACACACTTTCTGATGAGCTAGGGCTACTGTTCAGCATCTCTGGGTTGGAAGCAGCCTCAGAGCAGGATCTGTGACCTGAATTTGACACAGAACCCAGCACCTAGTGCAGAGCCTGGCACACCATGGTGTCAATCAAACGGGGGAACGAATCAAGCTAACAAGCCTCAGCTGCCCCAGGACAAATGCCCAGGTGGTCTTTGGCCGACCGTCAGCATCAGTGGGTGGTGCCTCAGCCATAAAAGGAGTAAAACTAAGGCCCTGGTAGAATAGGGTCATGTTTGTGGAAAGCACCCTATGGGAGAAGGATGGACTGAACAAGGGAGTCAAAGCTGAGGGTAGGCTGGCAGGTCAAATGTCTGAATAATTATTGTGCAGGCAACAATGGCTCTAAAATGGTTTGGGCAGAGGCAGGAAAACTGGTCAGGACCCTGTAGTGGTGCAGGACAGGAGGACCGGCCTTCAGGGAAGGGAGGAGGTCAGAATGAGGAGATTCCATGGAGATCTGGCACGAGCCCTGCAGGCCAAATTGGCTCCTTTTCTAGTAGGGTACAGATGCTTCTCCCCGGGTTACCGGGGCCTGTTCTGGCACCCAGTCACTCCTCAGGTGCTACTATGTCTCAGGCTTTGCAGGACATTGGAGACTTTTCAGAATGGCCAGACCTACATATCTCTCCCCCACCCCCCACTCTGACTTCTCAGCTCCCATTTCTTCAGTAACCGAGTTGCTTCTCTCAGCCACACCCTCTCCCTTGGTCACACCCTCTCCTTCATCACTCGCACCTCTAACTGGAAGGCCTTGCGCACCTATCATCTTTCATACCACCTTGGCTTGTGTTTCATCACCTTCCAGAAGTTTCCTGGTTCTCAGATGACTCTAGCATCAGGCACAAGCCCTCCTCTTGATCCAAATATCATCATGACTTCTCAGAGCTAGCCTGTCTCTCTTGTCACACGATTGTCACTATGGTAGGCAACCTGTGAGAAAATAGTTGCAGCTGTGTAATTGACAGAAGTTGTCCTGAGTAGACCAGAATTCACATTTGGGATCCTCAGGAAAAAGTGCTCGTAAGATCGTAGGCTCTTGCCTGGAAACCTGGAGGACTCCAACTAGAGAAAGAGGGAAGGCTGCTAAAAAACCACAACCCAGGCTCCACCCACATCTGCCCAAACAGTTATGGGAAATTAGTCCACTTCCTGTACCTAGCAGTGGATGAAGTGAATTCCTTCTTTTTTTTTTTTTTTTAAAGATAATATCACCTAGACACAGCATCTGTCATTTCATTAAACTTACTAGGTATTTCAAATTATAGGATTGTCTGGCTAACAACCAGAAAGTCAAATGACAGAAACAGACCTAGAGGTGATTCAAAAATGGGGAGAGAACACAGTCTTTAGTACAAAATTAGGGAAAAATAGAAGTGGAAGCAGTAGAATGTAGAAGAAATGGTGGAAATTCCATCAATTATTCAGTTCTATAACAGTAGCAAGAATTACCTGGGCTGAAAAAAAAAATGCCGGGTGGTGGTGGCGCACGCCTTTAATCCCAGCACTTGGGAGGCAGAGGCAGGCGGATTTCTGAGTTCGAGGCCAGCCTGGTCTACAGAGTGAATTCCAGGATGGCCAGGACTCCACAGAGAAACCCTGTCTCGAAGAAAAAAAAAAAAAAAAAAGAATCACCTGGGCGTGGTGGTGCATGCCTGTAAGCCCAGTACTCATGGGGGAAAGGCAGGCGGATCTCTGTGAGTTTGAGGCCAGCATGGTCTACAGAGTGAGTTCCAGGACAGTCAGGGCTACACAGAGAAACCCTGTCTCCCTGTCATTCAGATAGATAGATGTGTGTGTGTGTGTGTGTGTGTGTGTGTGTGTGTGTGTGTGAATACACTGTAGTTGTTTTCAGACACACCAAAAGAGGGCATCAGATCCCATTACAGATGGTTGTGAGCCACCATGTGGTTGCTGGGAATTGAACGCAGGACCTCTGGAAGAGTAGTCAGTGCTCTTAAGCACTGAGCTGTCTCTCCAGCCTGAGAAACCCTGTCTTCAAGAGAGAGAGGGAAAAAAAAAAAAAGACTCAAAGTGAGCTTTAAAACTTTTTCTTTTTAAGGTAAAGTCTCAGGGGGGATGGAGTGATGGCTCAGAGGTTAAGAGCACTTACTGCTCTTGTAATGGACCACTGTTTAGTTTCCAACTCCCACATGATGGCTCACAGCCCTCAGTAACTCATTTCAGGAGATCCAATGCCCAGTCCCGACATCTACAAGCACCAGGTATGCACGCAACACATGCACATGCAAACAGACAAAATACTCAGGAACATAACATAAAATAATCTAAACTCTTTTCTTAAAGGAACCAAAAAGGGCTTGCAGCACAGGGTGATAGTAAACTCTTACCTAGTAGGTTTCAGGCCTGGGTTTGAGACCCAACTATGTAAAAACAAAAAAAAACAAAAAAAACAAAAAAAACAAGAAATTAGAAGCTAACAGATTTGGAGAGGATGTGGAGAAATGCGAGTCCTCTTGCACGGATTGTAGGAACAGTACTGGGGGAGACAAGAGCAGTTCCTAGAGGAACTAAAAATAGCATGGGTCCAGTTACAGACTATAATATTCAAAGATCAAATGATAAGAACCTGGTCATTTTGTAGACATTAAATGATAAAGAAATACATAAACTGTACCAAAATTATGGTGTTTACTATGAAAAAGACCTACACTTTGTTTGTGGAAGTGGGTTCTTCCAAAGTGAGTTACCTGAAATCTGGTGAAAGATGTAACACCAGGGGCAAGGCATCTGGGAGACACCCAAGGTGTGTGTGGCTGGTGTGTCCTTCTGGGGCTGTGGTTTGTTTTCATATAACTTTTACTTTATGTGTATGAGCATTTTGCCTGCGTGTGTCGATGTACACCACATATGTGTATATATCCAACACATGTAGGCATACGTGGAGGCCAAAAGAGGGTGTCAGATCCTCTAGAACTGCAGATATAAAAATGTAAGCCAGCATGCGGGTGCTCAAAGGGAACTGGGGTCCTCTGCAAAAGTGTAAAGGGCTCTTAACTGCAGAACCATATCTATAGCCCTTCTCATGATGTTTCTGGTGGACAAAATTAAACATGGAGACGAAACGAAACGTTTGCTCTCAGTTCAAAGGTTCCCAAATATATCAATAGTGCTGAAACCAGTTTGTATCCCAAAATGTTCCAGCAAAATTGTTTGGTGACTTACTCCTTTAACCAGCTTTTCCAAAAATGCAACCATCCCAGGTATACCAGACAAGGTTATCTCTATCTATCCCTGTCATAAAAGTGTAGCAAAAGTGTCTAAGGACCCAAAGAACTGAAAAAAAGCCAGACCCCCATTTGAGCTACAGTCACCACTGTAAGAGGTGGGGTTACTCCTAGGGGTGGGACCAACAACTGACCAGAGCAGAGTTTGAGAATTAATTGGGTAAAGCAGGAATCCATCATTCCCTACCAAAGAGCTCTTAAAGCATTTGTCAGAGAGACAAGCTCCTTCCAAAGTTCTAGGAAGTGGTTTTGGAAAGACCTTTTTGATTTGTTGAAACCTATCAGAGATTAATTCCCAGGCCACACAGGAAGGGCTGGCCCAAGAGTCTAGGAAGAAGCCAGGCTTCCTCAGGGCAACATCTGCCACTGGGATCTGGCTGCATCCCAGCTAGGGACACATGACCTGGCAAGGTTTGCCTCCAGCCTAAGACCAAGGACAAGGAGGCCTTCGTAGCTGCAGCATAGGGTGGCAGTGTTACAGGGAAGGCTTCGGTCCTGTGCCTGTCCTATCTGCGAGTCAGCTCCCTAACCTGGATCAGAATAAGCCAGTGTGGATCGTACATCTCCAGACCACTTCAGCAGCCCTTTGCCACCAGCCCAGGGAGGATGCTAAAGAAGCCAAGACGTAGAAGTCTGTATTCATTATTAGGGTTCATTTACACTTACCATTAATAGCTGTACCTTTAGATAGCCAAGTGTAGGTGCTGTGAACCCCACTTACAGAGAAGGAACCCAATCTGAGATGCCCTCACACTCCCAGAGGACATGGCCAGTAAATGCTGAGTTGCATTTAAACACCGCTCCTCAGACTGTCACTGAATCGTCACTGTTCTGTTGCTGTGAAGAGACATTGTGACCAAAACAACTCTTATAAATGAAATTATTTAATTGGGGCTGGAGTTTACAGTTTCAGAGGTTCAGTCCACTATCATCATGTGGGGGGGGGGGGATGGCAGCACTTAGGCAGACATGGTGCTGCAGAAGTATCAGAGAGTTCTACATTCATATCCATAGGCAGCAGGAAGAGCCCACCACTAGCCCTGGCTTTGGCTTTGGATAAACACAAAGCCCACCCCCAATGACTCACTTCCTCCAACAAGGCCACACCTCCTAATCCTTTTGAAATAAATGCTACTCCCTGATGTCTAAGGATTTAAATATAAGAGCCTATGAGTACTGTTCTTATCCAAATCACCACAATCAGCTGCCAATTCCCTCTGTTTACAGAGACTCCGGATGGAAAGTGCCTTTAAAGGACTTGTTGCGATTGGGCTGGGAGGAGAGTTGGAAAGAGGGTCATTCACCCAGAAGCAGGCTACCCTGACAAGCACCCTCCATATCTGTCTGTGTCTGAGGTGCCAGACAGTCTTACTGTCCTAGAGTGCTGAAGGAACAACCTGAAGGGGAGGCAGGCTCATGTGACTTGGGGAAGGGCACACCACCTGTTAGGTCAAGGAAACAGGGTGAGGAGCAGTGAGAGCACTCAGGGACGGGCACCCAAAGGGGTCAAATTTCAAGAGGCCTGGACTTTACTCTGGGGCCAGGAGCGAAGACTGTGGTTAGTGCCAGACAGTGTTCATTTGATGGTCCACAGAATGGCCACGAGCCTTCAGAGGGACAGTAATGGATTCAAGGGACCTTCCTAAGCCACTCTCCCATACCCTGGTGTCTCCAGTCATAGAATAAGAGCAGCCACTTCCTTCACTCCAAATCCTCCAGCCCTCCTACTTGTGTGTAAACTACAAAGTACTTCGATCAGCCCACAGATTAGCATTGGCTGACTCGCATTTCCTCTTCCTGTGGCCGTCCTCCACACTTCTCGCCGGCCTCCTTAAAGCATACCAAGCCTGGTCTTTGTACTGTTACTCCCTTTAGTTTGAAAAGTTTTGTCTTTTTTGTTATTGTTGTTGTTGTTATTTATGTAGACTGGGTCTCATATGACTGCAGGAACTCTCTATGTAGACTAGATTGGTCTTAAACTTACAGAATCTGCTTCTGCCTCCTGAGTGCCAGGATTGGAATTAAAAAAATGTGTGCCACCATACCCATTTGTTGCTTTTGTTGTTTTTGGGTTTTGGGTGTTTTGTTTTGTTTGAGACGTGGTTTCTCTCTGGAACCCTGGCTGTCCTGGAACTCACTCTGTAGACCAGGCTAGCTTTGAACTTGGAGATCTGCCTGCTTCTGCCTCCCGAATGCTGGGATTAAAGGCATGCACCACCACCTCCTGTCTTTAAAAGAACTTTAAATCCCATTTTATTTGTTTTGTGTGTGGGGGTTGTGAGCAGGTGCCGCTGCAGGTGGGCGGACGTCAGAGAACCATCCACCCCAAGTGAGTCCCCGGAATCTAACGCAGCCAGGCATGATAATATAATTTTGTCTGCCATCTCCTTTCATAGGACTACTGTCCTTCCTCCTGCTAGGGGGTTGGCCCTATGGCAGCAGGGACTTTGCTGTGCTCCCTGTTCTGTAGGAGTTGGCTCTCCATGGCTACTGTGAAGAATTACCGCGGTGGCACATACCTTTAATCCCAGCACTCAGGAGGCAGAGGCAGGCGGATTTCTGAGTTCGAGGCCAGTCTGGTCTACAAAGTGAGTTCCAGGACAGCCAGGGCTATACAGAGAAACCCTGTCTCAAAAGACCAAAAAAAAAAAAAAAAAAAAAAAGGATTACCTAATCACTTTCCTTTCCGTAGCCACAGATCAGCAGCACTGCTGCCGGCTTCTGAGGATAAATAGGCTATAGCATGGGAATTGTCTTGTAGCCCACAGTTACCTAGCCATGGCTAGCTCTTAGTTCTCAGGCCATGGACTGGGGAGATGACTCCATAGGATTAGACCTGAGTTCAAATCCTGAAAATTCACATAGAAAGTGGGACATGGTTACTTACATACAGTGATCCCAGCAGTGTTTTGGGGCAGAACAAGGAGGATCTCTGAAGCTCAGGTTCAGCGCACATCTTGTTAGGGTTTGTTTGGTTTTTTTTTTTTTTTTTTTGGTTTTTTTTTTTTTTTTGGTTTTTCGAGGCAGGGTTTCTCTGTGTAGCCCTGGCTGTCCTGGAACTCAACTCTGTAGACCAGGCTGGCCTCGAACTCAGAAATCCACCTGCCTCTGCCTCCCAAGTGCTGGCTTGTTAGGGTTTCTATTGTTGCAATAAAACACTATGAACAGGTTGAAGAGGTGGTTTAGCGGTTAAGAGCACTGGTTGCTCTCCCAGAGGTTCTGAGTTCAGTTCCCAGCACCCACATGGTGGCTCACAACCATCTGTAACAAGATCTGATTCCTTCTTCTAGTGTGCATGAAGACTGAGTACTCATATATGCAAACTAAATAAATCTTAAAAAAAAACAAAAAACAAAAAACAAAACAAACAAAAAAACCACCATGAACAAGAAAAACTTGGAGGGGAAAGGATTTATTTTAGCTTACACCTTGTAGTCCACATCCAGGGAAGTCAGGGCAGGAACTCAGGGCAGGAACCTGAAAGCAGGAACTGGTGCAGAAGTCATGTAGGTTCCTTACGTGTTGCTTTCTCATCAAGACTGGCTCAGCCTGCTTTGTTAAACCCCTGGAACCACTGGGCTGGCGCCTCTCACATCAATCACTAGTCAGTAAAATATACCTCAGACTCGCCCATTGGGGGAAGCTGGCGGGAGCATTTTCTCAAGTGGTACACTCTTTTTCCAGACAACTCAAGCGTGTGGTAAGTTGACATAACAACTAGCCAACACCATGAGACAACCTCAAGTGACTAAGACACCTCATATCAATTGACTAAGGTGGAGAGAGTTAGAGGACACCCAAAGTCTCACACCACAGTCTTCATCCCTCTCTCATCTCTTTGTGACCGTGCGCGCGCGCGCACACACACACACCCATATCCACACAGAAGTAAATTTTTAAAAAAATGTCAGGCCCGTCTAACATCTGTGCTCTTCTGTCTTCCCCCAGTCTGGCTGGGGGAGGATTACAAGCAGGGAAATGGGCTAGGGAGCTCAAGTGTTCCCATGAGCTTCCGGGGAGCAGTTCCTGCTGTATAAACAGAGGGAGAATGAGGCTTCAGATGCCTGGCTGCTCAATGATAATCCGCTGAACCCATCATGTGCCGGAGCTGGCAGGTTCCAGATCGACGGTTTGATGAGGTAATGTGTTTCCGGCCGAGAGCGCTGCTGCTTTATCTCCCCATTACCTCACCTAGTGCTCCCAAGGACAGCAAGAGGAAGGGTGTTATTATCTCTACACCTATGTGAAGACTGGAGAAAGTAGGGAACTGACCCAGGCCCACAGGACTTAACTCAGGGATCAGGCGTGGATCCAAGCAGTAACAGGTCTGATGGGAATGGACCAGTTTACACCCCCCACCCCCAAGAGAGACAGGGCACAGGCTGAGTTCTGAAGGGGTAATGACAGGAAGACAGAGAAAGACAGCATGGGCCTGAGGTTGGGCACCCTGGAGTTTGCTGTGGACTGACAGTGTATGTACCCTCTAAATTCATGTGTTGAAATCCTAGCCCCAAAGTAATGGTATGGGGGGGGGACATTTTATATATATATATATATATATATATATATATATATATATATATATATATATATATATTCTCTGTCTCAAAAAAAGAAAAAGGACACCAGTTATCTTGCTCCCTCCTTTCTCCACTTATGGGGATACAGAAGAATATGGCTATTGTCAGCCTGCTAGGAAGGGATCCTAAATCAGAGAAATTCAGATCTCCCAGGACCTTGATCTTCTGCTGCTACCCTTTAGAACTGTGAGAAAGAATGCTGTATTGTTTACATTGCCAAGTCTACAGTAATTGGTTTTACTGCAAAGACACAGTAGGAGCTTCTGGAACCCCCAACCCCATTCTTCCAGCAGGTTTCTGCCAGCCTGCTCTACCTGGTGGGTAGAATTGAGCACTACACTCTGCTGGCTTTCCAGAGCTGATCCTTCCTACTTTTGTTTTTTGTTTGTTTGTTTGTTTGTTTGTTAAAGCAGCTATCGAACCAGCAATGATGACATTTTCAAGCCACCAAAGCCTCAGAGAGCATCCTGGTCTTTGCATTTGGGCCCAGTCCTTCTACAAGGGATGATTTGGGGGGGGGTGAGATCCAGGTCTTATACCCCCAAATCTCTGATTCTGGCCAAGACCTCTGGAGATTTGCTTACCTTTCTTGGTGTTTTGAGACAGGGTTGCTTCATAGCCCTGGCTGTCCTAGAACTAACTCCATAGACCTGGCTGGGCTCAAACTCACAGAGATCCAACTGCCTCTGTCTCCAGAGTACTGGGATTAAGGGCATGCACCACCATAGATTTTCACTAAGGCCTTTCTTCCTAGCCATGAGCCTTGCACAGATATACAGATGCCCTGACTCTCCTGAACACCATCTACCTTCCCAAGATTACAACCCAGTCTAGGGAGCTCACAGGTATAA
Source organism: Mus minutoides (assembly GCA_902729485.2). Lineage (NCBI taxonomy): Eukaryota > Metazoa > Chordata > Mammalia > Rodentia > Muridae > Mus > Mus minutoides. The sequence goes on along the minus strand of LR750474.1, from coordinate 136,627 downwards.
TCCCCACATTGAGGAGGCAGGAGGATTGCTTTGAGTTTGATACTATTCTGAGCTGCATAGTGAGTTCCAAGCCAGCCAAGGCTACAGAATGAGACACTGCTATCAAGAAAATAATTAAAAAAAAAAAAAGTGCTCCTAGTTAGTGCCTTGTCTAATCTGCCAGTCAACACACAGCCCTCCCCAGCAGCTGCTGCCATTCTGTCACACCAGACCCACCTCTAACTTGCCAACCTTCAGCCAAAAAGGGGTAAATAAGGAAGTCTCTGGAGCATGGCTCATACGGGGCAGACCACCTGCAAAGCACTATTGTAACACACTCTCCACAGACACTGTCCAGGTAGTAGTAGTGCACACCTCTTATCCCAGCACTTGGGAGGCAGAGGCAAGCAGGTCTCTGTGAGTTCCAGTTCAGCCTGGTCTACAGAGCAAGTGCTAGGACAGCTAAAATTACAGCGAGAAGCCATTGGCTTGAAAAAACAAAAAAAAAAAAAACAAAAACAAGCCAATGGCAAGAATGTGCACTAAAGAGTTGAAGAAACGGCTTCATTAGAGTCCTTGTACCATGGCACTCCATACAGATGGCCTGTCAGAAGTCTACTGAACCTCTCAATTACAATTCCCCCCACCCCCCGTCAGTATCTGGTGTAAGAAACTGGTCAGGACTTCAGACCAGATTCGTGCTTCCAGAGCATCATTTTACAGGAGGCAAATGAGAGTTCTCGGATTGGCCTTTTTGAAGAAAGCCAATCTGTATGTTATCCATGCCAAATGTAAAGCGATTATGCCGTAAGCTCTCCACCCAGGCCGCACAGCTTTCCTTCTTCTGTGGAGAAGGTGGTATAGAATCCAGTAAGGCAGGGGGCATGGTGGCAGATTCTGGAGATCCCAGAACGTGGGAGGTGGAGGAAGATGAGGAGCNTCGGATTGGCCTTTTTGAAGAAAGCCAATCTGTATGTTATCCATGCCAAATGTAAAGCGATTATGCCGTAAGCTCTCCACCCAGGCCGCACAGCTTTCCTTCTTCTGTGGAGAAGGTGGTATAGAATCCAGTAAGGCAGGGGGCATGGTGGCAGATTCTGGAGATCCCAGAACGTGGGAGGTGGAGGAAGATGAGGAGCGAAATTTCATCCTTGGTTTCACAGTAAGCTTGAGACTCATCTCCAAAATAAATGGACCATGGGCTTACTTGAGACTCTGCCTCAAACACACAAGTTGCTACTTGCTAGTTTCTGCATACTGCCGTCATTCACACGCTGACCAGAGGAAGGCTTTGTCTATTCTGAGCCCCACCATCACCTGGGCCAGGGGGAGTGGCTTTGACAATTTCCCATGAGTCTGAGGCACTAAGCTTGGTCAGGAGGGCCTGCCCATGTCAACAATACATCACCCACGACTTCATCCATTCCTCACACATTCACTTATGCCTTTCTTGGCTATCCACATCTAAAGTCACACTCTGGTCTCCCTGTGCGCACCACACAAAAACATACATGTACACATGCATGTGTATTATACACACTTGTGCATATATACTCACACACATACATATATACACACACAATTTTCTTTGTCTAGATAATGTCAGTGTTTGGAACTTATTTGTTTGTTTGTTTGTTTGTTTGTTTGTTTTGGAGACATAGACTAACTATGTAGCCATGGATGACCTGCAATTTCCGATATAGACTAGTCTAGTCCTGAACTCATAGAGCTCTGCCTGACTTTGTGTTGGGATTAAAGATGTGTTGCAACTATGCCTGTTGGATTTTTCTATGTAGTATCCCTGGCTGGCCTGGAGCTCACATTGTAGATCAGTTTGGTCTCAAACTCCCAAAGACCTATCTCTGCCTCCCAAGTGCTGGGGTTAAAGGAATGTGCCCCTATGCCCAACTAGCATTTGGGGTTTTTGTTGTTGTTGTTGTTGTTGGGTTTTTGTTTGTTTGTTTTTGTTTTTGTTTTTTTTTTCGTTCCTGTCAACCCTGCTCGCTCTGGTCTGCCCCCCTTGCTCCGGTTGGCCCTGCTCGCTCCAGTCAGCCCCGCTTGCTCCGGTCCAAGGACCATTTATTATTATTCACATGCACACTATAGCTGACTTCAGACGCACCAGAGGAGGGCGTCAGATCTCATTACGGGTGGTTATAAGCCACCATGTGGTTGCTGGGATTTGAACTCATCACCTTTGGAAGAGCAGTTGGGTGCTCTTACCTGCTGAGCCATCACACCAGCCCCTGGGTTTTTTTTTATTTTTTTATTTTTTTTATTTATTATATGTAAGTACACTGTAGCTGTCTTCAGACACTCCAGAAGAGGGTGCCAGATCTCGTTACGGATGGTT